>JALLAY010001436.1:0-10475 GCA_036939635.1 Cyclotella baltica | reverse complement strand
GCTTTGTTGTGTAGTCCTGATTATGGGACCAGGACTTTGAAGTTGTATGTTGGGATCAAAGGTAGGTGATATTGCATTTTACATGCTTATGGTATCATCTTTTTCATTTGATACAAATCTAATACTAGTTTAACTTCTTCATACCCCAACGCTTCAGGATTCAGAACAAACGGTCAGTCATGTGGTGCATGTACAGGAGATGCAGATTTTCTAGCACGTAATGGGCTTGGTGAGAGAAGTTAATGAGAGCTAACTTTTGTCCAAGTGTTGCTGCATTGGTATTCTCATCTGATTTCCTTTATCTTACAGCGTTTGGTAGCGTGTTTTATCTGCAAGGTTCCCTCCCATCGAATGGAGGATCTAGGTCTGGATCCTTCGGAACAAACCGCAATAGTGCAATCACAGCTCAAAAACTGGAAGACGTTGCCACATCTCCCCAAAACCCGACGAGAGTAGTGCTAGCAGAGCAATTAAGTGGAGTCTATCAATTGAACTTTGACATTAAGTTTAACGGTGGAAGTTTCTCGGCATCATCAAGTTCTTTTAGCATCACAAAATTGAACATGAAGGCTTCAAATCCTGATAATGTTGAGTGGTCAGCGGATGGTTCCATCTATGCCGTGAGTGATGATCAGACGGGAGCTGTTACCAGGATGACGCCAGATGGAAAAGTGAAAATTATTGCCGATAACAGGTTCAACGGCGAAGCGTAAGTGCATTGGCTAACTATTTTTGGTTTGCAATGTTGTCCTCAAGTGTGCTTATTTAATTTCCTTCTGGCAGTTCTGGATTGGTAGACATTAGCGAATTGCTTGACCTAGCACCAAGCAGCGTTTTACTTGTGAATGCAATGACATGTCCTACGTCTATGTCAGTCTTGATCAATCCAGAAACACAACTCGAGACTCCCAAACCTACAAATAAACCATCGACAGGACCAACTGTAAGTACATTGCCATTTTGCACAGCACCATGAATTCACTTTTGCTAATAGCACCTTTTACCTGCTCCACACTCCAGACCAAGAGTCCTACCTTGGCACCAACTACGCTATCTCCCACCAAATCTTGTGGCGATGGTACATGCGCACTCAACGAAAATAGAAACGTGTGCTTTGCTGACTGTGGGAACAAATCACTTCAAGCCTCTACTATAACCTCGAATGGTGCAGTAGGAGTTTTCTTTACCCTCTATGCAATCCGTGATTTGGAAGTGTCATCGCTAGGTTTTTATAGGAATTCACGGCGGTCAAATTTTGTCGAGGTGGGTCAATCAGTGCTTACATTTTTCATGTTTGTATTTAGGTCCAATTCTTAACTTGTACTGTGACATTTACACAGATTTTCACACGAGTTGGTAGTTACAAAGGTTATGAATCGTCAGAGAATGGATGGCAACTTGTTCACAACGCTGCTGTTACCTCATCTGGAAGTGATGAGATGACTGACAGCGGCACCTTCAGTACTAAAGTCACAATTCGTGCTGGCACAGTTCAATCATTTTTCGTTTATACCACGGATGTAGTATTGTATAGTGTAGGGACAGTTGAGGGATCACTCTTCTCAGGCAATGATTCGCTCCAGTTTTTTGAAGGTAAGCACTGAACTGGTTTAATTTCAATTTTACTCGCTTGTGTAAGGACTAATGCATCCCTCACCCATACATCATTTATTATTTAATTATTTGACAAAGGTGCTGGTATGACTGGAAGGTTCAGTGGAACGTCATGGCCGCCGAGGGTATTTGCTGGAGAAATGAGGTAGGCAACTATTACATCTTTCAAAGCACTGATAATTCTTGAACTGTTTACTGACAATGCCTCCACGTGTTGTTCTTCTATTCCTAGATATGACATTATTTCCCTAAGCACAATGAGCCCTACAAACAAATCGACAGCTCAACCAACAAAGGAACCGACAACTCAGCCAACAAAGGAACCGACAATTCAACCAACAAAGGAACCGTCAACTCAACCCACTGACAAACCAACAATTCAACCAACTGTGAAACAAACCCTTGTGAGTCGAACAAGCCTATACCTACACTTACCTTTTTTGCTTTCTTCACACTAATTTCTTATATCTACGACATGTTGCAAAGAAACCAACTCAATTTCCAGTAACAAAAGTAAGCACTCTGTCCTCGTTACGTTAAACTTTCAGAGGGCCAAATATTAACTAACAACTTGGTTTAACTTCACAGAATCCTTCCACTGCATCTCCAACCCAAAAGCCTAACTTGGCGACGTGTGGAAACGGATCTTGTGAACTGGAGGAGACAGCTACTATGTGCTCTCAAGATTGCGAGAGTATTTCACTCACCACCCACAATGAAGGCACTAGTGGAGCTTTTGGAGTGATGTTTTTTGTCAAGGCACGTCGTGATGTCAAAATTACCTCATTCAACCTTTTCACAAATACTGAACAGACAGACTTAATTGAGGTCTATGTGAGAGATGGTATGTATCTAGGTCACGAACTGAATCAAATAGGTTGGTCCCTCGTGTTAAACAAGAATGTTACTCAGTTGGGCCGAGATGAGCTGACAAAGCTTGGAGGGCTTGATACCGAAGTTACTATACAAGCGGGTTCAATCAAATCTTTCTTCATTTATGCTGGAGTCGACAAATACATTATGTACGACCAAGGTAAGTAGTCTTGGAGCGTTGTTTCTAGTGTTAATAGGTTTTCTAACTCCCACCTGCATTTGAAACTTTGCAACAATAAAGGCAGCGTGACAGGGCAGATGTTTGCATCAGATACATCCCTAGAGTTTTATGAAGGTTCGTTTGAGGGGTGTGATTAGATATATAATATGTTTCATCTTGAACAATTTGTAGCTCAATTTGTGGTTGTTTCATCCATAGGCACAGGGATAACAAGCAAATTTTCAGGGACATATGAGGCGAATGTACATACTCCTCGTGTGTTCAAAGGGGAAATTATGTAAGTTGTGTGAGCAATGTAATTGCTCCATAGTGTGATCAAAAAAGCACTGATTCAGGAATACTCACTATTCCTATTGGAATCCATTGCATTTAAGATATGATGCTATTTCATTGACTGGTGCTCCAACTCCCATTCCAACTAAATCGGTGAGATTTGTTTTTACAGACTAATAATCTCTGTGTGTATTGAAAATTGACTTTAACATCTCATTACATTTCTCATTTGCCAATAGCCCACTTTGATTCCCAATTGCCTTGATCTTGATGAGGCTCAATGTCTTGCCAAATTCACCTGCCGATGGCTTCCTGTTGTAAGTAGATGCATCGGGATTAGCAGCAAGGCCAATAAAAATGCCAAGCGAGTTTGATAGATACCAAGAAAGACCAACGCTCTCTCGCGATACATACCAACAGATCATTATGTATAAAGTAGTTAACAATGTAATACTTGTTTCAATACTTATTACATAAATGTGTTAGAGTAAATGCAGTACTTTTATCAGTGCATCAAAAACATGAAATCGCAGCTCATCTTGTATCCACTCAGGCCAGTATAAAGATCAAGCTGCATGCACTCTGATGTTTTATGAACTAAATAAAGAGAGCTCAAAGAGGCACTCATTTTATTTAGAAGCTTTCTTTGCAGAAGACTTTTTGGCCGTAGTCTTTTTGGCACTGGCCTTTTTGGTGGTCTTCTTGACACTGGTCTTTTTGGTAGTGGCCTTTTTCGTTGCAGTTTTCTTGGTTGAGGCTTTCTTCTTGGTTGCCTATTAAAAAAATGCAAAGAAACAATCCAAAAGGAATTAGATTCATCACACCAAATAATTTAAAGAAACCACACTTCGATTGAAACTCACAGCAGCCTTCTTTTTGGGAGCTGATTTCTTCTTTGGGGTCGACTTCTTCTTGGGTGCAGTTTTCTTTGGAGCAGCCTTCTTCTTGGGGGCCTTCTTGGGCTTTGCAGCGGCCTTGGCTTTATCCTTGAAAGCGGGGCTCAACTTGTAGGACGCCTTGACCTTGACGAAGTCCCCGGCCTCAACTCCGTCCTTGAGAGCCTTGAGAAAGGAGGCGTTCATCCACTTTTTGTCAGCGGGCATGTTGGCCTGCATGTGCTTTTTGATGGCAATGGAGGAAGACCCAGTGCGATCCTTGAGCTCGGAGATGGCTTTGACGATTCCTGCTTTGTATGACATGGTTATGCAATGATGTTAATTGACTTGATTCCTGTGGAAGCGTTGAGATTCTGATTCGATGATAGAGAATGTCGAATGTGAGAGTTATGTTTTAGAAATGAACGAGCACAAGCGCAAGGACATAGCAATGAACAACAGTCAACAAACAAAAGAGAACGCTAACATACAAGCAAGTTGTTCTATGAGCGGGATCGATCCAGCCATCTATCCAATAGTTCTTCCAACCTCGCGGTTCGCAAAAATTCTCACACGATCAAAAACGACGTCTGCTTTCACTCCATCGCCATCAGGTGAACGTTCCAAGGCAAATCAAGAAACAATAGACTAAATGCAATTGCAATTATGACAATACAAAGTACAAAAGGAATGGCCGAGCCAACATGATAGTGTGAAGCAACTGAATGAGACGCACCTTCGTTCTGATCGAGAGAACAAAATTATGAGAGTTAAAATTGAGGAGCGGGGAGCGGAGCGATAAACCAAGCTGAAACCTTTAATTTAATATCTTCCAATGCGATCTTTCTTTAATTTTTACCGCGAAACAACGCGAAATATGTATTTTAGTTTTATTACGAAAGGTACTATAGTTAATCGCCAAGTTGATGCCGACACCTGACACCCGAACCACATTCAATGATTTCAATTCCCGTTTACGCTATTGGCTTGGATGACAGCACTATGTAATCAGCTAAAGCAAGAACTCCACCAGTGCTGCTACTGTCTCTGCTCTCTGGAGACATAGGATCAATGCCTCGCTTCAAATAACGAAGTTGCAGCGTGAGACCGTCAGTTCCAGATGCAGATGCCGCAGAGGCAGTGTTTGAGGACATGCTCACAGAACCGCTTGGACGAGTATCAATGAGTGATGGGTTTAGAACCACCGAAACACATTGTAGTTCTTTTTCCTTCGCCATTCTTTGATACCGACCAGTGATTCCACCTTCAAATTTCACATGATCTGCTCCTACCAGCCCAATCATCAAACCCCCGTGATTTGCCTCATTCCATTTGATAGCATTATTTGCCATGCTTTCGTCCCATAGAATCCTGCCTGAAAAGAAGCACGAGAATGGCATATCCTCATCCAACTGCTGACCAGTGATTGTTGTTCTAAGAATTCCCATTTGTTGATGCAAATCATAGCTAGGACTAATAACATAATCAACATATGTCTTGTAGTATGGAGACACAGCAAAGGATGAAAAACCAGCAGGATCGGAGATATACTTTTTCAACTTCTCTCGAGGCAAGTTTGGAAAACCTCCCACCTCGACAAGTCCGAGATCTTCAGAATCTACATTCAAAGCAATCAATGGAATTTCCAATTCGCGACAAGTCTCAAATATTGGAAGGTAATTGTCAAAAGACCAAGTCCATCTCTTGTCCCATTGAACGAGACTTTTCATCTCACTAGATGATATCTTCTTTGCAATATAATCATCCAATGCAGGCTGAAATTGCACTTGAACCATTTCAAGACCGACAGACATGTTGCCATTCTTGACTCCTAGTTTCTTTTGTCTCAAATCATGAATTTTGCGTACAAACTCCGCTTGCAACATGTGATCACGAGCAGAATTGTGA
Source organism: Cyclotella baltica (assembly GCA_036939635.1). NCBI lineage: Eukaryota > Bacillariophyta > Thalassiosirophyceae > Thalassiosirales > Thalassiosiraceae > Cyclotella > Cyclotella baltica. The sequence goes on along the minus strand of JALLAY010001436.1, from coordinate 4,751 downwards.
TGTTCTCCTAACCACAATGCGCCACTCCCATTATTTGTATTTGTCATGGAGAGAATGTTTTCAAGATCCAGTGATTTTACAGGTTTGAGAGTGGGGTACAATGTGGCAGATGCATCAGGAATGATTTGATAGGCAGTGATAGACGATTCAGTCGCAGTATCATCAGCCGATGCAGTATCTGGAGATAACATCCAGCCATACGATGCAATTGCAGCCGCAGCTGCATTGTCAAGTATTTCGCGACGAGTCCTTCCGAACGAAAGTGAGTTGGCTGACGCGCAAAGTGCGACCACTAAACATAAACGAACCAGAATTGACTTGCATAATAAGATGTTCATGTCGCCGTCGATTACATCAACAGGAGGGTAAGGATAGGTAAGGATAACAGCAAAAAACTGAAGGCTCTATCTAGGATTCTGAAGTGTGTGCTCTGGGTGCAACGTCGTCCACAGGAGGATGAGAATAAGAACATGGTGATGAAGATGAGGCGATTTTGGTTCATTCTTTTGTTGGTGTTGGTGGTTGCTTGTTGTTGCGTTGGCGGAAAAGAAGATACGTATCTTCTCCCGCCAAAATCTTACGAACACACTATTTATTTTAAGTACTTAAATTCTTAAATAGGTACTTATGTACTTAGAATGTTTGTGATAGTGACACTGACACAGGCCTCGATGGCAATGGCATTGTGGAGATGACAAGATAGCCAGTTTTTCTGTTTCTGGAGAGTGAATTATTTTGGAGTGGGCACTGTGTGTATAAAACGGTCATAGAGGTGTTGGAAAGAGATTTGGGAGCTTGTGATTGAGAGGTGGTTGGGTGGATGACGTCCATTAGAGAGGGAGAGTTGGTAGCGGAGTTAGATTAATGGACATTGGGGTCATTTGCTCAAAATTCGAAATAAGTTCTTGATGTGCTTTGAAGAAAATGTTGCCCAACATGCAACACACAAACACAGAAGATTATGGTCACAGTACTCTACTAATTTACTGCGTTATGGTTATGGTTATGGCTTACCTAAGTTAACCTAAGCCTTGAAGATAACCATTAACCATCATCAAAATATAGCAGTAATGGCAATGATTACTCTAGATATTGGACCACAGTGACTATCACCTGTCGCAGCACTATAAACACTGTGGCAGTCATGTGCATCGCAACCATGTACAAACCGCTACAGAGGAGAACAGTTACAGTACAGTTGAACAATCATTATTTTCATATAAGCTAGGTTATTGTAATTTATCATCATTTACCGAAGAGACTGACAATAAAACAGTCTTGTACCACATGTTAGAAAAGTTTGGTGCACCAATCAGATCCTCAGTGTGTCTTGAAAAATGGGGGCAAAAATTTAGACACCATCACAAACCCTCTACATCTCTTTTAAAAACTTCTATTTGCCCCCAAAACGGTTTTTATCGCCAAAATTATAAGAACCCTTTGCCTGCCACGAAATTTGTTGTGTAATGTCACGAGCAAATACCTCACAATTACGTGATCATGGGGAATATGACGTCATTTTTGTTCAGTAATTTTTTCATTGTCACTGCAAGAAGAATTGCTGGCCTCAGATTACCCTCTTTATCTCTTTAACATTTGGTCTGATCCTTTTTACGTCAATCCCTTGGTTTACTTATATTTTCGGGTAGTCCTGAATGTGTAATTCAAGGCATTAATTGTTAAATTCTGAGCTAAACGTAGTAATGGTATGCTCTATAACATCTTCAATCCCTGATTTCAAAAGTAGGGCTCATAGCACCACTGAACAGGTTCATGATCGTGTACATGCTTTCACTTTCAGATTTTCTGATGGAGGTTCGGTTGCTGAAATATAGGAGCCCTTGAAAATCGCTACTGGCTTCACGGTCTTTAAAAATGCGCAAATAAATTTTAAATTACCTTTAACGATATCTCTTGGCTTCTAGAGTTCAGTTAGCCTAGTTTTTAAGTTGTATATTCCAGATATTCTCTCTGGGGTGTCCTATGACCCATCATACAAAGCTAGGTTTCATCCTAACATGAAAATATGTTACATTTTAGAATTACTGTCAAAAATACAACAGCACCATATACCCAAAAAAGTATAGTGAGTCATGTTTTTGTCCAAAAAACTACCCAAAGCTAGTGTGGAGTGGATTTGATAGCAGAATTGATTAATTGATGTTTCGAGCAATGGTTTGATGATGTGGTTTGTGTGTCAACAATTCATTTGTTGGTTCTCATCAAGGGTTGATCTAGAGATTGAAGTCACCTGATGAGGATCATTGTGATAAAAATATTTAACAACAATTATTTTTCAATGGATTATACATGCATAATTTTCTCACTATTATTTGTGAGACTCATTGAGACTCACAAAGATTTTGTGAGAAGCTATTTGTGATTAGAGAGAATCTTGGAGATTGTGAGATTATCACAAATTTGGTGAGAAATGATTAAAAATATGTGCATGAGAAAAGCATTTTTCACAAAAAAATGAGAACTTTGTGAGAGGCAAAAGCTAAGGGCATGTTCCACGGATCTGGTAGGAAACACAGATTCTTAAAATAATGTGACTCATGGACCAAAGAAGAAAATAGGAAATGGTGGTTTGATGCAAGGGCCAGAAGCATAGTGGATCAATTTGCAAGTATCAAGATCTGTTAACTGATGTAACAGGACTTGTTGGCGTTTATTTTGGCAAACTAGCTGAGATCCTATCTAATGAAGCTCAAGAATTGAATTGAGGGTACAAACAATCAAGTTTGATCACAGAAATGGAGCATAATAGCAACCCCTCAAACTTAGGTACTACTATCTACATCTCATTAGACCGACCATTTTCAACTGCATGACTAGAAGAATCTTGTCATGGTATCTTGTTTCTTCTGGGAAATTTCCTATCAGCATGATATCTTTGAGTTCCTGCGACTTACACAATGGCCATAACAAGAATTATTCAAAAGGATTATACCTAATGCCCATCTTAGTCTTTAAGTTAAAATAATCATCATTTCCCTGGTACCATCCCAAACCATCCATGTCCTCGTACCAGCGTTGGAGTTTCATGACCTGATGCACTGACCACAAGCTAACCTAGCACCTCTCACCACCAACCCTATTGTATTTTTCAATTAAAACGAAACCGCTGTTATCTTATAACAAATCTTGGAGTTATCCTCAGGCAAGTTAATAACCAAGTTTCCTTCAAACGTTCCGGCTTTTCCATTTGGGATGCAAGAAACCACTAATTCAGTTGGTTCTCCACCTCTGCGGTCCATGCGGCCGGCAACAGGCTGGTATTTTTCACGCAAGAAAAAAGGGGTATCAAGATATGAGTAAATCGAATTTTTATATGATTGATACAATGTGTATTTGCTCACAGAGACGGAGAATGATGGATGAGAATCTGGAGTAAATGCAGCATAGTAGTCTTCAAAACCCATGCAAACAGGTTTGACACTGAGGAGGATTTCGCCTCCTAAAGAAGTTAAGATGAATTGTTGATTTCATATGTTTTCCACGTAATTCATTTCAAATTTAACGCAGGAAAAAACAACGTTTGTTAGCAGTTGTTTTGTTGTTGTACAACTTCAGCTGGAAGAAATTCATTTGGAACACACAATACAAACACCAGCAATTAGTTGAACTCACCCTTGCTGTTACTAGCAACCTGCATATCAAAACTCCCATCGGGCACTGAACTCATAACAAATTCCATCCCGGCAGGGATTTCACTGGCCTCTTCAATGCCACCCATCATCACAGCGTCTTCGCCTAAGTTCTCCATCCCGGGTAAGGCTGGACCACGATCGCCTCCGCCAAAGCCCTGTGATCCTCCCATTCCCTCTGTGTACGCCGGTTCGTTCCTTGGATCGTAGCCTTCAGGGAAGTAGTCGCCTGTGTCGGTGGACTGTAATAAATCAACATGAAGCAATGCGCATCAAATGAAGCATTGTGAAATGAATGATTGAAAAACTCACGCCCATCTTCTCGCTATCAGGCTTCCATGTATTACCACCAAAATCAACGTTGCCTTCTCTACCAAGTCGAAGTTTACTTGACAATTGGGATTGTTGGATGGGTGACGACAGAGTGAATGCCTTAACGGCGGGGATAATGCTCAACAGTGCTAACTTCATTGTTCTTTGTATATGTATGTCTATCTAATGCACAGGAGGAGGGTGTATGCCTGTTACTTTGACCAAACGTTTTGTTGGCGTTTGTTCATGATTGTTTTGGTTTTGCAGATGGCGATGGAAAGATGAAAGGACGAAAGATTTGGTGTCAAAAATGGCGGGGAACAATTCAAGTGTGACGTACTTGCAGCGCTGTTGTTAACAGATTAAATCACCCTCTAAGATCTTACTATCCAAATTCTCATTCAGGAGATGACAAAAGGGACCGGAACATGGAACCTTCCACTCTATGTTCTTCTGAGTCTTTGATCTTTAAGCCTTCTTTTGCCCAAGTTAGGGAAGCTAGCAAGGGGTTGGTAGTATGGGCCTAACTTAGGACGAAGACCTAATACTCTACAGAACTGTATACACCCCCAGGTCCTTAACATTTAAATACAACCCGCTATAGCTCATACCACAGTTAGCGGCACAGTCTGCAGAATGTCCGAAGACAATCATGACTGATATCTAACAACATTGCAATCACAAGATTGTCTATGGGACGATCTTGTCATGGTCATCAATTTAAGGTGATCAAGACCAGTTTTGTTTAAGACAGTGTGACAAGAGCAAGTCATCTGTACCCAAAACCCA
>JALLAY010001435.1:0-10459 GCA_036939635.1 Cyclotella baltica | reverse complement strand
GGGGGGTGTTAGTAGTAGATAAAGTAACCATACTTTATCATCCTACTTCTAGTGCTTACCTACCATGTGGGCCTTGTAGGATGAGAGGTTAATGAACCCGTTATAGCGGTTCCTCTAATTACATTCGAGCAACAGAGCAATAAAACGACGATTGGGGAGAGATATTTGCCCCAACCGTGAAATTGGATTCAATCGGATCAGCCACCGGTGTAATTACGGTGCAATCGATTGAATTGACATCAAAATAAAGGAACGGGCCCGATCTTACGGTACGGAAACCCGTAAAGAACAAGTAGCAGAGTTCCGCGGTAAGAACGGACCTGCACAAGCATCAATCGAGCAGATCGCTGTCTCGATTGAATAACGCAGAGGAAGTGTATTGGACTCTGAAAAATGAGACCTACTACTAATACTCCACGGATCAGCACCCGCCGAATGAGTAAGCGGCAAGGGGAGACTACGCTCTACGAGCTCAGCAATAAGACGGGCCGCCAACGCAAGCAGCAATCGAAGGAGAGTGACAGTGACGAAGCTGAGAGTTACAGCTCTGACGATAGCACACCGCCGCCACCGCTTGGTACCAAGACAGCGAAATCTCTGTCCTCGTCGGATTCTAGTATAGCCGAACGTCGTGTGAACCGAAACTACAAAACAGTGGAGGACAGTGATAGTGACCTATTTAAGAGTGATGGAGATGAGGCGAATGTGAGTGTTATTGTTGGGGTCGCTGGGGGTCCAACGGTTGTAGATGGAGCTGAGAACAACCCCGTTGATAAGAGTAATGGGGACGTTGAGAGCGCGATGCAAGGGAAGCAGAATCAAGTGGATAAGAGTCTCTTAGAATCGGGGGAGATGGAAATTGAGGTACCTCGGTCAGCAGACGAAATGAATGTCGCGGAGGAGATGCCTGAGATTACTGCGGTTGCACAGGTACAACGTGATATGGAGAGTGTTCTTGACGCAGAGGTTGACGAAATGCTCACAGATGAGAAACAGGTATCGATGGCCTGGATTCAAACAGAGTTAAGCGACCTGAAAGTGGGGATGGAGCAAATGAAATCTGATTTCATTCGTACCACTGAGAAGTCTACAGCGAAAAGCATGGAGGAGATTTTAGCACGGTATACAGTTCAAACCGATGTTAAGATCAATCAGGTTACACAATCTGTGGAAGGGCTAAGAGCATCGATTGTGACTGAGGTACGATCTGAATTGGCTCGGGTTGAGAACATACAACAAAAGAACCATGACCAATTGAAGGAAGAAATCGCGAAGGTGGCAAGTACACAATCGGCACAGATTGATTCGCTGAAAAAGGAATGGGAGACAAAACATGGAGTGGTGATCCATGAAACGATGACTGCCATGAACAACACTACAACGACGCTACGTGAAGAGATGAAGACGAATCGGGTGACTGTGGATGAAGAGCTCGCGAGAGTGCAACTTAAGATGAAGGAGATAGAGCATGAGCTACGAACCGTTAAGGCACGTGATCGACCGCCGAAGGAGGAGATGGAGAAGTATGTCATGGCGGCAGCAAATGAGGTAGTCACTAAGGAAATCGACAAATTAGGAGAGAAATATGCCCATCTTACGGGTGATGTGGAATACGTCAAGGATTCTTTGAACAAGATGAACGGGGCTCAGCAGAAAACGGAGTCAATCCAAAAGGCGATGCAGCAATTGCTCGACAAGCATAAGAAGACTATTAATCATGCACAAGAGTCGAACAACAAACAAGTCATTGATTCGCTCACTGAGGAGTTCAAATCTTTTAAAGAGAAGTATAAGGTGGAATCAACCGAACTGAACCGACTGAATGACGTGGCATCTACATTGCAACAGTGGGAGGCTACGGCGATCCAACGTCAGGAGGAGTTAGAGAATGCTCAGACAGAGTTGAATAAGACTCTTGGTGACCTCAGTCGGGTAAAGGAGGAAATTGACACTAGATTCAGTGGGCAATTTGTGGAGAAGTTGGGCCAGCTCCACAGTGCTGCTACAGTTCTCAATTCTTTTGATACTAACCTATTGAAAAACCTTACTTCCAAAGAGCAGGAATTTCGGCAACTGATTGTTGGTGAGCGTGAGGCTCGTCTTGCTTTAGAGGGGGTCGTTCGAGGCAACACACAGGCTCTAAGCCAGTGTACCGATGCTATCTCACTCATCCAACAGCTTCGCGCGGATGTTAAACGCTTAGGAGAATGTCGAATCAACCTTGAGCATCAGAATACACAGACTTCTACCATTTATACCATCCAACAGCGACTAACAGCGTTAGAGACCAAGAGTGTCGGTATCCCTCTTACAGGTTTTGATGATGCCCATATTGAAGACTGGAAAACACAGCTAGATGAGGCAACCTCCAAATGCCTCACACGACATGTCGACATTATTGGGGATGCTACACACGCGGCCACAACGGAACTGGCCAAACAACACATCAAATTGAAGTATGATTTGGAGCAACGTAAGAATGCTATTGAAGAAGCTAGGGACTATTTGTGGGGCGCGGTTGCGGAAGAGATGATAGTGATGTCGGATATGATGGATCATGCGCTGGAGGTTGTTAAGGCCGCTGGGGCTCAGATACATGAAACGGGAGAACCCAACGCCTTTAAGAAATTCATTGCACTCCATGATCCTGCCGATCCACCGAACTACCGTAATGGTTATCCACCTGCTGGTGGTTATGCCTTCCAGATCGCTGCTACAGAAGAAGTTCGCCAATACAATCTTAGCAAAGGTCCTTCTGAGGGAGGTCAAGCGACTGACAAAGAGGGAACCCCACCACAGGCACAGAAGAATGATGGAGCACGAGGATCAAACAGTGCCGATGGTGACGGTACGAACAACCAACAGGAGAAGAATAATGATGATAATAACAGCGGAGATGGTACTGGCACTCCACATGATAATCGCCAGACGGAAGTGAGTCAACAACAACCCAGTGGATCTGTTATCTATGGTTTACTGAATGGAAATGGATTACCCAGACTGGCTATGAATTTGGCGGCGTGTAATGAGCTTGTAGCACAAGGTTTCTATGTTACGGAATATTTCACTGAGATTGCACCTGCATTTGCTTGGCTGAAAAAGAAGCGTAAACGTTTCAAACGAAGAAATCCTCATTTGGATGACCCCGATATGACTAGCAGTTCGGATGACGACGACGACACACCCTCCACCAACATATCCAAACCAGGTGATGATAATCGACAACCCAGGTTCCATGGTGAAGATGGCGACCCCAATCAACATATTGGAGATGGCGCTGAGTCAAGTGATGGACTCAACAACACTACTCCACTGAAACATGCCCGGTTCAGAGGAATTGATGTTGATTTACGGTCAACGGAAAGCCGTGGAGCTGAGAAGGATAACGTGCATTTGGTGTACAAAATTGAGGACGATGTTGAACCATCCGGCCGGTGGACAAATGGGTGGTTGTTCTATTTGGACTGTGACGGTAGGAAAGTCCCGCTCAATTATGAATTGGCTGATGAGGCCACCACTGGGACCAATCTTGCAATCCAGAAATATTTGGATTGGAAGGACATGGCTGCTGAACGCGCTCCTGGTTTGGAAGTAGATATCATATGGGATAGATCTGTAAGTGAAGGCAATCGCAGTAGTGCCAACCCACATCGAAATACGTTTCGTGAGCCCAGGTCAACACTCGAGCGAACTGAGTCCCTACGATCACCTAGCAGACATCAAAGTCACTTTGAGGGACGTAACAATGATAAAAAGAGTTGGGACGATGTTAGGAGAGTCCCTGCAGACTCTGGATATGAGAGAAATGGTTCCGTGGACAGAGATGTAAGCGGGCATAGTAGAGACACCCGTAGGGCTGCCCAGGACCGACAGACACGACACAAATATCGGCGTGATGATCACTGAGATGGATTTGATACACCAACATCACCTGCATCACGAGCGGGTAGCTATAGCTCACAGCTAAAGCGTGACAAGGAGATGGAATACCTCATGGGCCAGAATGGTGTAGAGGAATTAACTGTGGAGGATTTGGTAGAACTCAATTTTTATGATCCGGATGAATCATATCAAGAAATTCACCCACTACACTACACCATAATGAGAAACTATGAGGGCAACAGATATGACGGATATGTCCGAGGCCCCAAAATTGAAAAATTGTTGAATGCCACGTGCTTTCCATCCCTCGAAGCTACGGACCAGACGTCGGTGATTGAATGGTACAAGACGACGTCTACTCTGCTCCTCCCGTACCACATTGCGTTGACGCCTTTTGATGATATTGAATTGAAATATAAGGCAGTTGGCCTCACATTTCCTGGCATTGGATACTCCAGATATATCGAAATGGGTCGAACCTTGGCAGCATTCCTGAAAGCTAAATTGCCCATGGGTAAAGATGCACCAGATACGGAGTTGTCTAATGCATTATCATTGCAGGCGTCCAAAACTCATGCGAATGGCTTTGAGATGCTACAGAAGTTGCTGGAAGAGTGCATTCATTCCTACAACATTGATGATATGGAAATGAAGTGGGCACGGTACGGCGAATCCGACAATCCGTACACTTACGCTGAAGTGTTAACACAACAAGTGCGGATGGCTCGAAAGCGGGGACAAATTATAGCTGATCGTACAGTCTCAAGAACTTTTCTCAAGAATATTATTGAAAATGCAAACAAAGACACATATGCATGGATGGCTGTCCTCCTGAAGGACCAATTAGATGACATTGATCCGGATGCAATCCTTCCGGAGAAGTTTGAGCTCAACAACATGGCTCATAAAATTGCCACTGCAAGGGCTCAGCCATCTGATGTACGGCGTATGGGTAACACCGGCGATAAGACAATCTACAAGGTGGACACAAAGGAGTCTCATTTATCTGCTCAATCAACGGATCAAGTCACCAACCCACCTATGTCCAATGATGATGCGGTTGTGGGCGGAAAGGTCAATGAGCATCTCCAGGGATACACAGCCTTCCGCTATATTGTGAATGAAGTTTACCGACCGTCACCTCGGGTGAGGCCATTGAAGAAGCCCATGCCGAATCCTTCCCGGGCTAGACGGAATGGTCGCCCAAGACGACCGTATGATCCTACGGCTTACTGCAATGCATGCGGGCGTTGGGGCCATAAAGTGACTCGGTGTGATATGCTGGCTATGGCTATCTGGCTCATGGAATTCTTGAACGAGGGTGGAAATGAGGACACAATGAAAGAAACTCAGAAGTATTGGATGGAGAGGAATGCAAAGCAACAAGATATTAAACAACCTACTAGAGCTGATAATAGGACACCCTTGCAAGTACTTGAAACGTATGTGGAGAGATACGGTTTTGATGTGGACACAATTTCGGCAGAACTCGATTGGCGACACTTTGAGGAGGATTACCTTGAAGATGCCAGTGAGGAGAGGTTTGATGATATCCCTCCTCACGATGGGCCGGATGAATGACGGTCTTGCACCATTGGAAGTAGTGCACATGAAATTAAGACAGCATTTACGTTGAATGAACGATTAATTCCTGACAATATTACTTCTGATGGTGGAGACCCACAAGGGGAAGTGAAGATAGATAAATGCAATGATGAGCTCAATCCGAATGAAATGTTAGCAGACACTTTACTTGCACAACATAGTGAGAGAATGATTAATACTGATGAGACCATGGATGCCCAGGACATGGTGATTGATGATGATGAGGATTCTATTGCTGGTTCAGTCAATGTGATGAAAATTTTGGATGAGAAGATGATGCCAGAGTTTCAATGTGGGCAACAGGATAAAGTAGATCCAATTGTACAGGCTGCGGTAGCTATGGATATGGAACAATTACAACAACACCAGCAAGACGAGTGGCAATTCCAACTTAGACAAGATGAGAGATGCAAATCTCCTCCACCAGGCAGCTTGCTAAGTGATGAAGCACGGCCACCATCTCCAACAAACATCATGGACTTCCCATTCTTTGATGTGTCACAGGACTCCGATGACAGTAATGCCATTCCCATTGCTATTGATTCTTCGAGTACCTTTCCAAAATTGAAAGTCAAACCATTGCAGATGAAGCTTACAACAGAGGCAGTGGGTCAGGCCCTCGGGGAATACAGTAATGGAGAAGAGACTGATGAGGAGAATATCCGAATAACTGAGGTGATATCCTACAATGTCTTCGCTGATATTGGAACCTATGGACGAACTGTTGTCATTAATACAGTGGAAAAAGGAAGTTTGGCTGACACTGGAGCGAACTGCTCAATGACTGCTGATTGGAACTCACTAGTGAATGTTGAGAAGCTGGTGGATCCTATAGTTGTTGGGGTTGCGGTGTCTGATGAGGCAAATATTAAAAATGCTGCACAGTGCACACATATTGGAGAATACCCCATCTTATGTGACGATGGCACAACAATACACACAAAGTGCTTCTACAATCCCAATGCATCGGATACCATAATTTCGCCGCAATCCATCATTGATTCATCTCCGGTGTACCATACTTGGGAACAAACTGGACGGCGACTTGGACAACCAGGACAATTGAAATTCATCGGAGAGGGAGACGAGAAGGTAATCAGCCTGAAACAACACAATGGCCTCTACTTCTGTAACTCAACTTCATATGAAATAATAGCTCATGAGGAAGGACGTGATGTGGACGATTCTGCACCGACATGTTCTAGGTTAGAGAATATTGGCATGAAACTAAAACGAAACGCCCCTAGGGCTGCTGTGTATAAACCTACTAGCAAGGCCAAGATATTGGAGTCTGAGATATGGTACCTCCGTATGGGGGGGTGCAGTGAATCGCAGCTGGAGGAACTACCCAAACACGCTACGGGAATACCCAAATCATTTCAGTGGCACCCATTTAGATTCATCGATTTTAGAGAACAGGCGAGAATTAGGAAGCAACCGGTTGGACGGAACCCAGCTAAGGTAGCTACACGAGGACAGCGATTTTATTTCGATTTTGGATTCATGAGGGCATCAAATTCGGATTTCTCGCGTCCTAACAAAGCTAAAGATAGGGTTGTCGAGTCTTTCGACGGATACACATCGTACCTATTGATTGTTGACGAGGTTTCGAAATATTCCTGGATTTTCTTGACTAAAACAAAGGAACCACCTATTGAGTTAACTAGGCTTTTTATGAAGGAGTTTGGACATCCTGAGGGTGGAATGATCAGATGTGATCAAGGTGGTGAACTAGCCAGGAGTAGTGAATGGCGAACAACTCTATTAAAAGAATTCCAATACAAAGTCGAACCCACAGGCAGTGACAGCCCATCCCAGAATGGGCAAGTAGAACGATATAATGAGACTGTAGGGACAATTGTCAGAACCTTGCTGTACGGCGCAAACCTTCCTGCTAAGTACTGGTCGGCAGCAGCAATACACGCAGTGTATTTGATGAATCGAAGGGTACACAGTACTACGGGCATCACACCATTTGAAGGTTGGTGGGATGACCTTCCGGATTTAAGTACACTCAAAGTCTTTGGATCTAGGGTGTGTGTGAAGGTTGCTGGTAAAAGGAATGCGAAATTGGACCGGCATGACTTCACTGGTATATTCATTGGGTATACTGCCACAGATGACAACATCAGATACATCGATGTCGATAGTGGACTGGTGAAAACATCACACCATGCTGTATTTGATGAAGCATGGTATTTGCAACCGATTCGGCCTCCGATGGCTCAACTGTTGTTTGACATGGGTATGGAGTCGGATGAGAGTCCTACAGATTTATCTTCCACAGTACACACAGGGACAGAGCATGCACCTCTACCTCCGATGTCCAATAAGCCACTACATGGTGTACCCAATAAGGCAAAACAACAATGTATTCCATTAAGATTGAGTGAAGCACCGATGATTACATCTCCTAATCAAGTTATTCCACGAGCTGCGACGTTGACTTCACCATATGCAAATACAGCGTTGGAACCCCAACTCAGTCGTCTAGATATCATCCAAGATATGCAGTTGGACCGTGATGAGGAATTTGCACAGATTTACCTTTCGACATCTCCATACCATGATACCTTTGAAGAGGAATTGGATCTTCGCCGATGGACTACGGTAGATCATCCAACAGCAGGTATGTCTCTCATACACAGAGACGGGAGATTGGTACTAGCTTCAATTCAGAAGTCTACGCCAGCAGCCCGGATACCAAAATGGCGGACTAGATGCCGCGGTGCATGGCTAGTTGAAGTTAATGGTATGCCAGTTCAAACCCAACAGGAGGTAGAAAAGGCATTAGGAACAGTGAAAAAACGTGGTGACAGGTATTGCAAAATTACTCTAGCACATCCTGAGGTGAAAGAAGGCTTGACATCGCAAGGTATACCACAGGTTAATATAGACCAGTTCAACCCAAGATTTATTCTGAACCTTGATCATATTGGACGACAACAAACTATTTACCAACAGAGTGGAGGCGTCTACCATTGGTCGTTTAATAAACTAACACGAGGAAAATTACTCAAACAAGAGGACTGGAATGAGTGGCAGAAGTCTGAGTGGCTCCAGCTTGATCAGTATGCTTCACAGCTTATGTTTGGAGAACCAACAAGGGTGAAGAATCGGTCGAATGTGTTTTTCCTTGTATGGACATATAACATAAAAGATGTGGATGGTAGGAAGAAGGCTCGTTGTGCATGCGACGGATCACCCAGAGGCGGTAAAGCCAGAGTGCTTGACTACACACATGCCAACTGTGTGGACCATGTAGCATCGCGAATTTTCTATGCCATTGCGGCAGCAGAGAACCTTCAAGCATGGGGAGCAGATGTAAGTAATGCATTCAGCGAAGCTCCACCCCCAAAACAAGGTTTCTACATACAGCCTGACAGAGCATTCAATGAGTGGTGGATAGCAAGAGGCAACACACCTATTCAACCAGGAGAGGTCATACCGGTGATGAGGGCTATGCAGGGACACCCTGAGTCACCGAGGTTATGGGAGAAACATTGTGACAAAATTATCAAGGGTCTCGGTTTTAAACAAACTGTACATGAACCATGCTTGTACATTGGGGAAATTGATGGAGAAAAATGCCTATTCAAGCGGCAGGTAGATGATTTCGCTGTGGCCACCAGGAACCCTACGACTGCACATAAGATATTTGATTTATTCGATGAAAAACTGACCATGCCCATGAAGCGACTTGGTTTGATACAGCTCTTCAATGGAGTGGATGTGCTTCAATCTCGATATTACATCAAATTGTCATGCAAAACATACATAGAAAAGATGAGTGAAAAACATTTAAACACGTGGATGCGAGACATGAAGGACATGGCACATCGGCCAATGCCTATGCCTACTGGTGAGACATTTCAGAAGAACTTTCTTTCCATTGTGGGCACAAATGATGAAAAAGAACAAGATAAGTTGAAGAAAGAGTTTGGAATTGGATACAGGAATGGAATTGGGGAATTGATTTATGCCATGGTCACATGCAGACCTGATTTATCTCCAACAGTGGTACGGTGTGCACAACATAGTGCTCGGCCTACACGCTACCACTATCAGGCGGTACGCCATGCCCTCAAATATTTATATGTCACAAGGGATGATGGTATTTATTTCTGGAGGGCTACACCACTTTGGGATCTACCGGAACACGGGATGCCACCTAATAACACATCATTACACGGAACAATACCTACCAATGTCAGTCGACCAAAACATGCACCGCTACAGACACATGCTTTTGTTGACTCTGACTGGGCTACATGTCCGATCACAAGACGTTCCGTTACTGGAGTAGGCATCAAGTTGGCTGGAGGACCAATTGCTTACAAAACAAAATTACAAATTACCGTGGCAATGTCGTCTACCGAAGCTGAGTTCATGGCGGCATGTGATGCTGGGAAAATGTTATTGTTTGTCAGGTCAATCATGTGGGATTTAGAAATACCTCAACAGGCGGCTTCAGTGATTTATGAAGACAATGACGCTTGTACAGCCATGGCGAATGCGCAAAAACCAACAACCAGAACGCGTCACATGGATATTAGGTATTTTGCTTTGAGTGATTGGGTTGAGATTGATTTGATGGTTTTGGAGAGGATCCACACGTCCATTAATGAGGCGGACCACTTGACGAAAGTGTTGGACAGGACGTTGTTTTATAGGCACATAGATTTTTTGATGGGACATGTGCCACCTGCATATTCTCCATGTTTTGAGCAATATGTAGGAATGAATCCGCCTGCGCGAAACGAGGACATCGAGGAGAAGGATTTGGACTTCAAACCCTTGACAGCTAGGGCTGCTCGATGTGAGGTGGATTCGAATACATGGGTGTGGTTGCACATAGTCGCACAGACAAGTGCATTTGTCCAATCCACCCAGGTTTTTACCCCTGAATGGATTGTGGGGGGGTGTTAGTAGTAGATAAAGTAACCATACTTTATCATCCTACTTCTAGTGC
>JALLAY010001434.1:0-10445 GCA_036939635.1 Cyclotella baltica | reverse complement strand
TGATTTCAGTAAATTTGTGAACGCCACAACTGACGATACGAAAGGAAAAATTGCAGCGAGACATTTCGGCAGCCAATGCAGAGTGCACGTTTGAAAACAGGCTGTGTTCTTTGTACAGCATATCTATGCTGCAGTGCATCTGTATAACAAACCCCGTCATGGAGTTGGATCTTGCTACTGTTCAAGAAGATTGTTACTGTTACTTCGCGATGAAAGATGTGAAAGACATGCTGAACAATGAGAAGTGCAACAAGATCTATTGGTGGTATACCACCAATATATACTCTATTTGTGGTAAGTCTTAGTGAAGACAGATGCTGAATTGTCTTGTGAAGGCTGTGCGAGATGCATACCCTGAAAAGGATGGAGAATATGAGGGATTTGCATTTAGTTAGTATGTTTATAATAAAAGTTTCTTTACAAAATAATTACTCTTGATCTATGGAGACCAATCTAATAAATCAACCTTGGGTTTGCCAAGACAAGGTCACTTTGCTAGCCGAGACAGTATTGTTTCTTCATCGATACTCCAATCAATCAGATTACCCGCTTTCTTGGTACTCCGGTGTGGCCCAATTGATGACACTTGGAATGCGGACGTTGTTTTCTTACCACGGATTGTTTCTTCACCGAAGTTGATTCTTTTGTAGACACTTTGGAGATTAATAGTCGAGTGCTCTTAGATTCTTCCTTCCACATAGCAGCAGCATTTCTCAATGATGCTCAAGTGTGTGTCTTCTTGGCTTTATCACCAAGAAATCTTATGTAGTCTTTTGGCAGACTAGACTCTATTTGTTCAAATGGGTGCAATTCTAGAGGCATTGCAAGGATGCAGAGCAACTCTAAAATCTCGGCATGAGTCTTCGTTTTTGTTGCCACTACCAGCATTACATGCTGCCAACTCACACATTGCTTTCCAAAGGTCGGTTTGATCCAGATTCAATCGTTTTCCTTCTGAGTATTGGCTGATCATTGAGAAGAAACCTTTTAATGCGTTGCTTGAAGCCATTGGTTCTATTCGGTCAATGTTATTCTCAATGTAACATTTTCTGATACAAACTTGTTGTTGAGCAGCAACAAGCTTTTAGCAACACTTCCTTCAATAGGATGTAGACTCACCCATGATCAGCCACAGTGTCGGCTGTGGTAATTAGTTCAAAACATTTGGTGGTTAGTGACCAAAATGTTAATTTTAACATCTAATATGATATTAGAAGCAACGTGGATAATTGGTTTCAGTCAATAAAACAAAACTCACCACAAACTGCACTATTTTGTGCGCTGAATGATGCATTTGTGGATGCCAGAGGGGAATGTATGGGGCTTTGAGAGAAGTGGCCCTTGAAGAGGGCGCACAGTGCAGGTATATGGCTTACCTGTCCCCCAAACAGACTCAATGACACTGAACTATTGGCTGAGAAGTTCCGGGACAATCTCCGGATTCGCTACAACCTGGAGCCACTGGCTATGTCAGACAGGTGTGATGGCTGTGGTGCTCCTATGACTGTCGAACATGCACTCTCCTGCAAGGTTGGACGATTGGTGCACATCAGGCACAACGACATCGGGCTGGAGTTCGACCATCTCTGTGGGCTTGCATTCAAGCCGTCACGTGTTTCCTACAAATACGAACCATTAATTAATTAACATGGGAATGTGGTGGGTGGTGAGAGCAATGCACAGAGGAGGTCCAATCCTCCAGCTGTAGGTGGAAATCATTCTGGTGCTGTGGAGGAGGATGAGGAGGAGGAGGTTCCAATGGCGGAGGATGAGCGTGCGGATAACACCCACGCCCCGTACGTTGCGGAAAACGAGAACCGAGGTGACGTGGCGGTCGAGGGTTTCTGGAAGCCGGGGAGGCGCTGTATTTTTGATGTCAGGAATGCCGTACCACCCGCAATCAAGATCCAAACAAGATGCTCGATAAGTGCGAGAAGCTCAAAAAGGACAAGCATCTTGCTCCTTGCCATGAGAACCGGTGGGATTTCACACCACTTGTATACTCAGTTGACGGAATGGCGGGTCGGGAGACCAAACAGGCCGAATGGCAGGTTGCTAAGAAGTTGGCTTTCAAGTGGAAACGTGAGTATTCGGAGATGGTGGGCTACGTGAGGGCACGAATGGCGCTGGCAGTGGTCAGAGCCAACTCATTGCTCATTCGTGGCAGTCGTCGTCGCCGAACTCGTCGGCCACTTATAGATGAAGGGGCTGCCATGAATGGGTGGCAGACCTGGCGACATGGACTCTAAATGCTCTCATGGGAAAACATTTGGTCTATCACGAAGTGGAGCAAGAAGAATGATGGAGAGTTTTCTTTCAGCATGAAGCCAGGTCAAGGGGAACACTCCGGTATTGGAGTGGTTTTGTAGTTCGTATGCTCAGTGTGCAGTAAATTAAATAAGTGCTTATATATAGTCGAAACTCACAAGGACAACTGAGGGTATGATATCCCCTAAGATGGCAAGGCTAGAAGCACTTAAGCAGGTTCAACAGATCAAAGAGCACCACATACACTCCAACGACAGTAACGCAAGCACCGCACCTACGAGCCAGTCTACGAATACCCAACAACAGACGGGCAATCAGGTCACCCCTGCCAAACTCCCCAAGACAAATCAAGCCATCCAAGAGCTATCAATGCCGATACAGGATCGAGCAATTGAGGAGGTATGCAAAGCATTGTTGAAGATTGAGCAAAGTATGAGCGTGTTTGAAGACGAGTTCAACCAGCAGTCGACCCAGACGGAAAATATCCGAAAAGAGCTAGTGGCAATTAAATCTCACACCCACACCATGACTACGTCGATGCCTGTTGAAGTGAATCTAGAAGAGGTAGTCACAAAAATTTCAGAATTAACAGATTCTACCCAGCAAATTAGAGGAGGGATAAATCAAATTGACCCAGTCCTAACAGCTATTAAAGCAACAATGGGAACACCAAAGAAAGGTGAATGGGGCAAGGAGATTTCATCAATCGACGCAGTGCATGACACAGTGAAGCGCCTAGAAGCTAATCTGAAGTTTACACAGGAGACGGTAGCCAATGTGATTAAAATACTACAATTCCAGATAGATCAAGGATTGGCAACCACCACTGATGTAGGACAAGTCAAGGCGGATATGACACAAAGCATGGAGACTTTGGATGATTTGTGGAGTGAACTCAAACCTGAAGGCAACAACACTATTAATTTAGCGAATGTATCTATTGGGACGTTGCAGGAAGCCATCAGGGATGTGACCAGACCATTTATGAAAGGACTGGAGAACACACCAAAGGCTATTCTAAGTGCAATGGAGAAGGTATTGAATGATACCATTTTTAGATGCATACTCAGCCAAGGAGCCATGATGACACTACTATATGACAGCATGAACCCAGCTGACAGATTGGAACCACCAAATTTCTTCAAAGGACATAACCACCGTCAACTCCCACCCCTCACTAGTCTAAGTTGGGATGAAATTACACGACTCCTCCACAAATCACCATGATTCATGTTGTCTTTCGAAGGAACAGTTGAAGGTACCTGTGAACTGTGTAAAGAAATTGCAGTCCCAGGGCAGATGAAGGATTGTTCTATGTACAACCGACAGTACCACGCACTATGCCACACACCAGAATATTTCATGAGACACGAAGGAAAGGATCTACGATTCTGCCGAAACTGCAGAGATGAGCTCCACCTGGAAAGGTTAATTGAAGAGATGAATAAGTGCGGTAAATGTTTCCAATATGTCTGTCAGCGGCGAAATGAACTCCAAGCAAGAGCCAAGGCATTTACTACTTCATAGGACATGGAGAGGGAGACCATGCTCCGGGATGCAGTGATGGGGAATGATATATGGGCGCAGTTACATAGAGATGTAGAAAATAACTTACTCTTTCTTATGTCTCGTGCAGCACCTGAAACTGACCCCGAACAGGAGGCACAAGGCACCCTGACGAAAAAACTGGAAGAAGACAGACAAAAGAAGACTGAAGAGGACAGCAAAGACGAGTCTCCGAAAGAGCCTGTCAAACCACCAAGCTACATTGTACGAGAGGAACCCACAGCGTGGATACTCCAAGATGATCCAATGCCAGAACATACTGACGAGTCCCGATTGGTGTGTTTTAGAATGGAAGACAATACAATCCTCACATTTGATCTGAACAAAGAACAGTCAATAGGTCAGAAGGAATGGTTGATTAAATACATTCCAGGAGAGTTCAAGATGGATTCACCCACCCCCAGTGATGGTGAAGGTGAAGAGCGTTCTGGCAATAGTGCAGAGAAGCAAGCTCCTCCAAATCAACGGAAGACTAACCAGACTGATGCCGACTTATGTACACCGCCAAAGAGGTACTCCTTAATTACGAAAAAGAACCTCACCAAGCGACACGGAGGAGGAACAAAGTTCAGATGAGAACACGGACAAATCAACATCTGAGAGTGAAACTGATGCTTCAGTGATAGCTCGTGAAGAAAAGAAAGCCCGCCGGACATTGAGGAAAGTACCAACTAAAACCTACAACACCAGATTTAGGACCAAGAATGAGAGTCCAAATCGTTTTGATCAGCTGGCAGAGGAGGACGAAGAGGAGAGTGGAGAGACGGAGGACTCAGACGGAGATGATGGGGGTGGGAGTGATAAATTGTAATCAACATGATAATGGGGGGATACTATATATGTAATAGAATAACTACGTTTTTGAAACGTACAAGCAAACACCATTACCATCATCAAAGAGAAATACTAGAGTCGAACCTGGAGTATACCAGAGCTAGCTGCCAGGATCCAAGCGGAATATATGAGAACATCCCCCGACAGGGAGACGACCTCATACCTTGCAAGAAAGAAGATAACATCTTCCGCTTGGCCAGTAATAATATTGCGGGGAGTAAGATGGGAAAAAATTTTGGTTTGAAGGTGACACTTGACATCAAAGCCACCTATGATTTAGGAATTGATATGATGGCATTGCAGGAGACAAAGAAACCTTGGAATATGCAGAATAAGCAAGAGTATGAGATCGAAACAAAGTCAATGTGGCCGATGGGGGTCTCTAAAGTTTTTTCATCGGCACCATGGAGTTATGATGATGCTGACTACCAAGCTGGAGGCACTATTTTAATGACCCACTCCAAGACCATTGGAAGAATAAATGAGAGAGGATCTGATCCTTGGGGACGATTCAGCTGGATGACACTGAGAGGGGGTAGAGATGAAGGTATCTTAGTAATTTCAGGTTACCATACCCCACACAGCGAGTTAGACAAGCCAGGACAGTTTACAGCATTTAGCACCCAATGGGAAGGCTTACACAGTATGGGAATAAAAACCCGAATCTGAGACAATGGTTCTTTGATGACTTGTCACAACTCATCGAGACCAAACGTGTCGAAGAATTCCGACCCATTATTGCCTTAGATACCAATGAAGACTGGGTCATGGATTCACATCCAAGAGATAAAGGTGCATTTAAAGCCTTCATTGAACACAACCAATTAACAGACCCTTACTTTGAAAAATTTCAGGACACACCCAGAATTTATACCCGGGGCCCATGGAGACTTGATTACATATTAGTTGATGTAGCACTTGGTCCGGCAGTAAAGAGAGTGGGGTACCTAGGATCTCATGAGGGGAATTTTTTGGATCACGCACTTGCATGTATAGATTTCGATGCTAAACAACTATTCAAAGGACTGGTGAATAGGCCAGTAGAGTTGCATTTGAGAGAATTCATGATTGAACAGACTGACAAGCAGTTGACCTTTACATGTATACTCCGACGACTACAGACTGAGCACAAAATCCCAGAGAGAGTGTTTGATTTAGCCCGATGTTTTGCAGAACATGGCCCGATTGCAACGAACGTCAAGAAATATCAACGACTAGATCGTGAACACATGGAACTAATACTATGTGCAGCACACAAAGCAGGACACAAGAAGTATGGGTATATGCGATCGGAATCGCTTACTGAGGCAGGACAGGAAGTTATCTTATACAAGGCCTTACTTAATTGCAAAGCAAGAGAAGATGAGCCGAGTTCCAAGACACCACATACTCCAAACTACGCCGTATGGTGGCCCAGAAACGGAAAGAATTGTGGGAAATCCAAAAGGTTGCTGAAGAAAAGAGAGCAGAATGGCTTGACAACATAGCGGAAGATAGGACGAAGGCAGCAGGAAACGAAGATACTACAGATGAAACGAACAGCTCAAGACCGAATGGTAAATAAACACCTCACGAGCGTTTTGAAGGGACACCACTCTAGGTTAACTTCTATCCAGATCCCAAACCATGATTGGTTTTATATTCAGAAAGAAGTAATGAACTGTTCCATTATACTCATGGAGTTTTCGAATTCTACCCGAGACGACGAGATGGCACCTTCTTCCCACATCACACTCTTAAAGTCATCGAGAAAGATGCAGTCCGAGTAACAGTTGAAGCTTTGGAAGAACCCCAATCAGGCTATGCTATGAGATAAATACTTCAAGACGAGCACTTTTGGGAAGAGATCTCAAAATCAGAAGCAATCGAGAGCCACGATGAAGGTTGCAACATCAAGTGT
The DNA here is from genome assembly GCA_036939635.1 of Cyclotella baltica. Classification (NCBI taxonomy): domain Eukaryota; phylum Bacillariophyta; class Thalassiosirophyceae; order Thalassiosirales; family Thalassiosiraceae; genus Cyclotella; species Cyclotella baltica. The sequence goes on along the minus strand of JALLAY010001434.1, from coordinate 3,877 downwards.
GATCGCTCAGAGGTCACTGTTTGCAAAATCAATCCTCCAAGCAAGAGCAATAGTAATCAAACGACTACAAAGGTCAGTAAAGACAGGCCAGGGGGTGTCGAAAGCCACTTACGGACAAGACCCAGGAGATATTGACATGGATGGAGAGGTACAAGGCAAAGGAGATAAACCTCCATTGTGGGGGTGCTCAAGCGATACCATTCTCCGAGCACATGCAATGGGGGCTGCGGGCCTTGATTTTGCCAGCCCAGATGGGTCACGTCACATCCGTAGACACAATGTGTGCTTTGTCGATGATAATGATGGCTTTACAAGCGCAGCGCATGATAGTGAATTACCAAACATTGAGGTGAAGGACAAGATGGAACACAGTGCACAACGATGGAAGGATTTATCCAACCTGATCAACCAAGCAGTAGCATTTCATAAGACCACTTGGCAAATGATTGCGTGGAAGGAGAAGAAGGATGGCAGCCTAGCCATTGATGATACGGACTTCGGACCGTTAGCTATCAAAGACCATAGAGGTGGAAGAGCTAATATTGCATACTTGGCACCTGATAAACCCAATGTAGGCTTGGGTTACAGAACATGCCCATATGGCAACCAGAGACACAACTTTGAGCATATACGGGAAAATACATCCAAGATATGCAATGGGGTGGCCTCTGCAAACTTCCCACCAGATATGGCACAAAGAGCATTATACGGACGACTCTTACCAAAAAATGACTATACGCTAAAAGCAACGTACTTCTATCCCGCAAGCAATGTACCACATTGGATAAATTGATCACCAACGCTTTCCTACCCAGTATGAAACTGAATCGAAACACACCTAGAGCAGTAGTATTTGGACCACTGAAATATGACAGGATGGCAATCCCGAACATGCATACCAGACAGTATCAACTACATATCAAGTATGCGATTCAACAACTGAGATGGGATAAAACTGTAGCAAATGATTTCCTTGTCACTTTGGCCAATCTGCAATTAGAATCGGGATTTGTAACACCACTACTAGAATCCACGATGGCACACAAGAAGCTAGACTACATCGATAAAGGATGGCTATCAAGCCTTAGATGCAGACTGAGTGAAATAGGAGCCAAAATGTGGATCGAGAAGGGCTGGACACCATCTCTGCAAAGGGAAAATGATATATCCCTAATGGAGAGGTTCTTACGAGTCGATTCCTACCCAAGAGAGAGGCGAGTATTAAGTGCATGCTGCAAGTACCTTCGAGTAATTACACTTGCAGACTTGGCGGATGTAACGGGCTATTTTATACCCGCTGGAAGATTCACGGGGGAGTGGCGAGCGGAGTCCACACTCGAGTGGCCGCATCAACCAAAACCAGGCAAACGTGCTTGGGCTACCTTCAGACGGTCTATGCGAGAAACAATTTGTTTGGACACAAGCAGCTATCAGCCTCCAGAAGGGGAAATGAAATTGACGGAACCATTGGGACAGTGAATGGATGTACCAGTCAAGACATGTCCAATACCAATGCTATCGACTTGGCAAGTGCCTTTATTGGAGGGAAGCAGGAGACAACATATCCATGTTCCGAGAAGATACTCGGGCAGGGTATTTTAAGTTTGTAAAGCAAATAACAAGTCTCCCTGCCAAATGTCATCCACAGGCATGCCAATTTATAAATGATGAAGCATTATGGACAAGACGGAGATACAACCTATATTGTAACAAGACACCGGGACTACCACTGGGCCAAGTTATGGAGGAAACACTCGGCATGCACAACCCTCAAATGCTAAAAGTCGGAAGTGATGGATCTGTATTCCTAGAACAAAAGACGGCAGCGGCAGCATGTATAGTAGCAGCATCACACAATAATAAGATCACAGCATGTTTTGTACTATCAAACACCTCATCGGTATTGTCTACACGTGCTGAACTGGAAGGAGCTTTCCGGTCTCTCAAACATATCGAATATCTTGGTATGGAACCTGAGGAGACACAACGATGGATAGATAATCTCTCCACTGTTAAAGCAAATAGTCAGGATCTGTACTTACGACCGAGGAACATGTTAGACCCTGATGCGGATCTAGTACTAGCAATTCAACACATCACAAAATCTATCCGATGGAAAGACCAATGCAAGCATGTGTATAAACACCAGGACCAACGGAAGAGGGGGACCAAGAGAAAGGAACGGAAGAAACGTGCCAAGAAGAGACGCGAAATTATCCGATCATTTCAAGTGGACGGAGGTATCCACGCTCCAACACCAGAACAAACTTCGGAGTCGGAATCAGATTGTTCGGGAAGCCAAACCTGCGAAATTGCCCAAGACAAGGGGCTATCAGATGAGGCCCACCTGAATAATGCATGCAACATTTTAGCGAAGGACACGGCCAAGGCATTCCTAGAATGCCCAGACCAAGAACTACCTAACTTGTTGGATCTACCATATTCCGGTTCCAAAGCTATCTTACACATTGGAGACACATGGATCACTTCCAACTACAATTACCACATCCATATAGCATCTTCTTCTCAGGATCTACGGGCCTATTGCATGAAACGCCACGGATGGTCACCCCAAATTTTTGATACCATCCACTGGGAGGTGATTGAAAAAGTTAGATCTAAAACCAAATCGATCACATTACTTGGACAACAGAGCAAATTGATGCATGGATGGCTCCCAATTATGCACAACCTTGGAAAGATAACAGGTATCACACAATGTCCAGGCTGTGTTTACCCAGATGAGAAATTAGAACATTTGTTCCAGTGCCCACACCCACTAATGCGAGATACAAGGAGAGCTCAACTAGCAATCCTTGAAAAGCAGGGACGGTAAAGTGCAAGGCAGAGTGGTGGGCACTCTGATAAAATTGATAAAAGCCATTACTACAAATGGAAAAATTGATAGGTCAGATCCTGAATTTCCAGAGGAGATGGGGAGGACATTAGACACACAAGAAGAAATAGGCAATGTCAAGTTAATACAAGGGTTTATATCAAACGAGTGGATGGAGGCCATGACACAATATGGGGAGAAACACGCAGGACGTAAAATGAAACTTATTTTAGCCGGACTTTGGGATGTTTTCTTTGAATCCATCTGCGCAACAAGAAACCATATCCATCATGAACTGCCCAACCAGTACACTACCAAACTCGATTCTGTACATTTGAACCGACTACTGTGGTGTCGTGACCACAGACACAAAGTACTCTCATACCAAGACCGAGACATGGCAGACCACTCAGATGAAAAATTGACCACAATGACTTCCAAGACAAAGAGACAGTAGGTTAGATGGCTGGACGCCCTGTAAAGGGTATATAACATGGAACTACAAGAGAAAGCAAGGAGTCAAACAGTCTTGTCACAATATTTCGACTTGGGCCTGCAACACACTGACCAGAAGTTCGGAAACAGAGCAGACCACTGAAAAAAACCACACCGCTCAAACAGACGAAAATCCAAACCATCCCAAGGGCAGTAGCTAGTCACAGACCAACAGTTTCGACTCACCACCAGACAAAACGGCGTTCAGAGGAAAATATAAGGGGTATACATAACGTACATAAAGTTCATAACGGGGACAAGGGCCAAATACTTTCCCTAGACAAGGGGGCGCTTACGCGCCCCAGTTGGGGGGAAGGGTGCGATCTGGGTCAAGGGTAGATGTAAATCAATCTGATAGTCCTGAGAAGGGCCCACCAGACATACCTGAAGTTAGTGACAACCATAACCTAGACTAACTTCTAAAACTTCTATTTACTCTCTCTCACGCATCTTTTTCCAGGGCTGTTTACAAGGGGGACACTCGTGTCCCAGCAGATAATGGGCATGTGTTTTTCGTTAAGCAACAACCATCTACGAAAACAAAGT
>JALLAY010001433.1:0-10478 GCA_036939635.1 Cyclotella baltica | reverse complement strand
TCACTTTTTACTTACTTACTTAAGAGCCCTCTTCCTGAACTGATATCAAAATATCAATACCGAGGCATCTGTGGGTCAACATCTTTCTGCCATCTCAAAATCCCACCATCAAGATTATACAACCGCTTTGCATCAACACCCATATCAACCAATTGCTTACATGCTTTCTTCCCACGAACTCCGCCTTTGCAATATATTAAAATATCCCCCGTTAATGGCACATGATCTGGCCGCACTGTCCGATGTGGGACAACATTATCTGTAAAGGGTAGTTGAACAATATCATTTTCAGATTGGAGCCGGACATCTAGTACCCATGGAGACCACCCGTTGGCCATTTTGTCAAGACATTCAATAGGTTGTATTGTGTTGTATTCTTCAACTTCATCGGTATCATCAGCAGGCACTTCATCCATTGTTCTTCCTCTTGGTAACGCGGTTGTTACTTCTTTGAGAGGTGTTTCTTTTTCTTTTCCTGTTTGTGTCGACTTTGGACCTTCACAGAAACCTTGATAATCAATTAATGCTGAAATCTTTTCTCTGTCGGGAGATTTTGCTATGCCAAGTTCATTAAATTTCATGGCTAATGCATCAAAGACCAGTACTCTGCCAACCAAAAGACCATCATGTTTACCTAGGATGATTTTAATCACTTCAGTTGCCTACTTAAATAGGATGGTGAACATGTGTCAAGACAACAAGTTCATGAATCAAAATTGATACAAAAATATTGATAGACAACTCACCTGTAAACACCCCATGGTCCCAGGCAAAACACCCAAAACTCCACCCTCTGCACAACTGGGAACATCACCTGGAGGAGGAGGCATTGGCAACAAATCTCTGTAATCCGGACCGTCTTTAAAGTTAAACGTAGACAATTGCCCTTCAAACGCAAGTATTGCCGAATACACCCATGGCAAATTCATCATACTACAAGCATCATTGATAAGATATTTGGTGGGGAAATTATCACTTCCATCAACCACTACATCCCATGGTTTGGTCGATGAAAATCCTTCGGCGAGGATTCGTATGGCATTTTCAGATGTGAATTCTTCCATGTACGTTCGCACATCAACAAATGGATTGATATCTTTTATCCTCCTTTTTGCCGATTCGCACTTGGAAACACCCACGGTAGAAGTCCCATGAATAATTTGCCGTTGTAAATTCGATTCGTCTACGGTGTCACCATCGACTATGCCAATGTGTCCTACGCCCGCGGCGGCGAGGTACAGGAGGCAGGGCGATCCAAGTCCACCTGCTCCAATGACGAGAACTGCTGAGTTCTTGAGGGAGTTTTGACCGGTTACGCCTACGGATGGTAGGACTAGGTGTCGTGAGTAGCGGGAGATTTCGGCGTTGGATAGATTTTTATTGGACTTTGGTGATGATGCATGTGAATGTAGGCTGATTAATGAATGGCCGGTTGAGTGTCTTTGTACTGGAAGGAGGAGAGAGAGGCAGCCGTTTAGACATTGTGCCAGGACCGTTAGTACGAGCAATGAAATGGTTATGGATTGAGGCGCCATTGTTTGTTAGGTATGGTGTTATGATCTGTTATGATGTTGTTGTGGCTGTCGGCGGATGATGCATGAATGGTATGGATGGTGATAGGGGGTGATGGGTGATGGCTTGTGATACCAACTTTTCTCGTAAATTCCCGCAAACTGATGTTCCTAAATTCTCGGAATACCCCAAGCTTTAGCTTCTCACAACTGTCTCTCAATTTTCTGTGAGAAGGAGTTTTCTCAAAAAAATTATTGACTCCAATTAGTTCAAACCCACTCTCTCGCTCTTCCCATGGTTTCATCTTGAACCTTATAAGTGTCCTGCTCTACAACAATTTCACCCCATGCGTAAGGTCGCTGTGGGAGGTTAGACATTGAAGGGCTGTCTCCCTACTACCATCTCTGCATGAGGATTTTCATGCACCAACTCCTTGATCTTGTCATCATTCATAATAGGATCAGAATACAACCCATCATCTTCCTTCAACTCTTTATCACCTTCATCTTAATTGTTACCCGGCCTAGATCTTTTATCCCAATTCCCTCTTGTCTTGACCTCTACTGAGTCTTATGTGCTTCTTTCAGATCATCTGAACTGTGCCAAATATTGAAGAACCTACACCTTTCCTCAGTGGTATTGATTTATTCATCCTCATCATTTATGAAAGAAAATGTCGATATGTAAAAGAGTAAGTCACAAGTCACATGTAGAAAGCACTTGCATTGCGTTTGGCGTTTGATAGAGGTTATTGAGCACAGTGTGCAGTTTAGAGCTTGTCTTAACATGTTCTTGATGTAACTAGCTTGGTTCATTGGCGGGGTAGTGGATCGACACAGAACTCTTAAAGTGCTTAAAAATGTTAAGTCAACCATCCTTGTTCTTGATGAAAGTGTCAAGTCTGCTGCGATTGGCTGACCATTTCTGTTGCTGTGTGGCGGTGTTGATTAGTTTGACATAACATATGATGTCCCGGTTGTTGTTATTCATTGCAGTACATGTTTGATTGGCAACCACCTCCATTAGATGGACCAATGGTTCAATGGCACTAGCTTGAGAAGGGATATGTCAAACAGAAGTAGAAAGTCATTCATAGACCCTGAATGGCTGTGAAGGAAATTTTGGACCTTTATGTCTCAATCTCTTTCAATCTTGCAATATGAACAAGGTAAACTCTACCTCCAAAGGTTCCAAAAAGGAGACATCCCAAACAAGGCCGGGTGTTGCTTAGTCGTTGGTTGGGGCTGTGGTCATCGCATAATTTGTGTTTCAATTACTTTTCTGCCGCATGGGGAAGTCGAAAATCATACAAAAATGCACTAACAATGACAAAACATACTAGAAGCTACGAAGGAATTAGTAGAGTAGGAGTCGAACTGGACAATGAGTGCCCTAATTTGACAAACCAAAGATGGAACATTTTGCAACACCGCCAACGCAACAACGGGGTCATTACTCAATTTAATGGAAGGGGTTTGGCCGAAGGAAGCGTTGAAATCGGTTGAAAAATGGCAAATCGGGATGATGAACGGTAAATATGAATATTTACTCGTTGAACGGAGCATCAATGGAAGCAAATTGAATAATTATGAATTAAATAGGATCCAACGCATAAAAATGAAGCAATTATGGATGGCGGTAGACAGGGGGAAATTAGTTACAAGAAGATTGGAGGTGTTTTCAGGGGGGATAATTTTATTCTCACTTTCACGGATGTTGATAAGCCAACAAGCAGATTGGAAGTCGAAATTCAAGGAAAGCCTCCGATTAATAGGACAAACGAATCATGAAAACCACATGGACACAAGTATCTATGGTGAAAGTGAAACATACGGGAAGAAACGTGGGGGGGGGAACGGGTCAAGGACATGGGGAGAATGGCAGATTCTTTTGCATCAAAAGTCAAACAAGGATTAGGAACTAACAAGAACAACAAGGAGAAGAGGGAAACCACCAACGGGGGATTGAGAAGTGTGACGACACAAGCTACTGGGGGAACCATTAGGACTAAGACCACACCGAAACAGCCGAACGAAACAACCATGACATCTAACTTATCTCGTGCATCAGCCAAGACTCAAGCTCCCACGACCAAGTCGTCTAAGAAGGTGAAGGACAACAACGGTATTAGAACCAAGAAAACGTTAGCAGTATAAGGTATCCAAAACGAAGCGTCAAATGAGGAAGCCAAGAGAGCTGAAACAAGCAAAGCAGACGCCAATGGGGGAATCACGCAAAGAGTAAGCTGGTCAAACTACCAGCTCGAGCTGGTGGTAAGTGTAATGCAGTGGCATCTCTTCAAGTATCACCCAAGAAACCCAAGGGATCGAGGAGAGTAGACCCAACATTTCCAGTTCGCACGTTGGATGCAAAACTGAAGGAGACCAAAGGGAGGGATGTATTGCGTATTGCCTGAAGAAGCCAAGGCTATCATTGACAATCCTAATTGGGGATGTGAACATTGGTCAGACCAAGCTGTCTGCGAGTACTTTGTTGAGGGACATGGACAGGTTGAGGGGGGATTAGGAAATTTTGATTTCAAGTTTGACAAAGGAAAAGATGATGAGGAAACACTTAAAGTCCTACGTCAATTGAACTACTACAAGGTGGTCAAAGAGATGCGTGACAGGTTTAAGAATTTCAAGGATGTTACTTGTGCTGTTGCCCACCCAAGCAAAGGGCTGTTCACTATACGTTTCGATGCTAAGGAGGAGGTGTTCACAGTTAAGAACAATGCGGGAACTCCTGCTATCAAGGCTAAGAAGGTGGATTACAAACATCCAGTTGGTTTCTATGCCTTTGACCTCAAGGATGACCTGATCTACTATGAAAAGAGATCGTGGACATCATGGAGGACTTAGCGGTTACAGGTCATGATGAATGGAAGAAGTTTGGAGATGCATCCAGCGGCCCATGCAAGATTGTGGATTCAGCCAAGGAGGGCAGGTGCGTGTCGACGAGTGAAGGAGACACTATTTGTATTGAAGACACTCTGAAGGGCAACTGGAAGTAGGCAGTTCATAAATATGAGAAAGCCATAAAATCTACTATCGATTCAGCAGGGAGTAGGGGGACGATGAGAGCAATGATGTATCAAGATTTTCCATTTTAGCAGAAGAGGAAGAGGAGGAGGATGTTACGAACGTCGAGGTTATGAATGAAGATCAAGATAGTGGAACAGATGAGAGTGGATCAGACTATACCTTGTCTGACTGCACCTCAGGTAGTATGAGTGACAGTGGATCTTACACTTCCACCGATTCTTTGAGCTCTTCTGATTCATACAGCAACAGTTCACATGCAAAGAAGCAGAAATCTACTGCACGTAAGACAAACAAGGGGAAGGCCAAAGACAAGAAGTCTAAAGGAGAGAGGAGGAGAGGCAAACGTGCGGTCAAATCAAGTCAATGCAAACAAGGCAATAGCAACTACAAGGACAGCACATGAGGTAGTGGTAGAGACACACAGAAGCATATCAACAAGGTCAAGAACTCAATCGGGGGTCAAGGAGTGAGGACTACAAGAGAGGAAGAAGATGTCACAGGAAACCTTAATCCCATGACTAGCAGTGACACACCTGAGGCGCCTCCTGTTAATAATATTGACTTTACTATCGACTATGACAGTGATGAAATCGACAGAAATGAGGACGACAAGTCAGTGGATGAGCAAGTGTTTACCATCAATGAAACCACCATCGAAGATGTTGTGCCTGTGACACCAAGTATCACTTCTCCAACGTACCAGAAGGAGAAGGATAAGGCACTTTCTGAGGTTTTGGATCCAAAGAACGGGAAGGTCATGATTCAACTGACGATTGAAATAGTACTTGCAAGGAGTTAAGAAGTGGCACGAAACATTCAACAGAACTGATCCAACAGCAGCCATACTCCCCAGGATCTAGTTTGACTCTGGAAGAGTACCTAAGCTCAAGTCGTACTCGGACAGGAACTATCCAGGCCCGGACTTCTTTCTCATGCACAGGTACATGGATATCCTGAACAAGTATGTTTTTAGCCAAGATCCTATAGATGAAAAGACGCTTAAAGCACGAATCAAGGCACAAACATACAATGTCAAGAACTCTCAGAAGTCCAACAAGAAGAAGTCAAAGAAGGAAAGCAAGAAAAATAATAAAGCAAAAGGCCCCACTGCCACATACGTAGTCATCAGGGTCCAAACACAGATCCCCCAACATTTGGGAGGAGATAATAGAAGGAATGGGCATAGCATTGGCTTGGAAGCATAAGATCCGAACAATGATGAAGACAATTCAGTGCTGGGACTCAGCCCCAAAGCAGGTACTAGTTGGAGTCAACAATGGACTTTGTCCAGCAGGTGTTGGTCAGACTTTGCTCCACTACTGTAAAGAAATCAAAAAGAAACATACAAGATGCTCCTGTAATTAACGTTGCGCTAAAGAAACTCAAAGAACTTGCTCTTCCGGATGATGAGAGGGAATGGTTGACCTTCGAGCCATTTGCCAACCACTGTCAGTATGCCTACCATATCGAGACAAGTGAAGAAGGGTGGAGGTATCTCGATCAACTTCTGGATATATTTCAATGTAGCCGTCTTATCAATAAAGTCTTCGGTCCCAAGGCACATCTATGCATAGTCAAGAATAGTAGGAAGAGAATCTCAGCAATTAGGACCTACCAAAGCAAGGAAAGGATCAGTATGGCCTATCAGGCGGTGATCACTACTATTCATGTTGCCTCTGTATGTAACTATGATCTCGAAGTAAAAGTAAAAATGCAACCAGTTCCAGTGTTAAATGAAGATGGTAAGGAGATAGAAGAGTTTGAACAGCCTAAGCCACCTCATACGAAGACAACAATGCGGAATGAGCTGCCAGAGATTACCATCAATGGCATCTAACTCTTCCACACAGCAATAGTGACTCTCCTTCCCCCAGAACAAGACCAATCTAATCTTTTTGTACCTTATGATCCTACCGATGCAGCACACAGATATGTGTATCAGTGGGCGAAAGAGGCAGCAAGTCAACTGGTAGCACTAATGTATAATCGGTTCAGGGTCGAGCCACGTTACCACGGCAGTACTGTCAAGAGACTTATGAACTCATTCTATTTTAACTTCTTAGCAACAGCAGACGAATCAAATTACAATGCTGTCACCAAGAGGGTCAAGACCAAGTATCATTTACCTTCGGCAGATGCATGTCTTGAGGAGCATGCCGATTCCGACCCGCTTTATGAATCATTCAGCAAGTACGAGTTCACATTTGAATCTGATGCTTGTCGAGCATCTCTACTAGAAAGGTGTCTGGCGCTTCAGGCCTTACAGTTGATGGGGAATCATCAAGTGCTAGTTCGATGAGGTCAGATACCATGCTTGGAGCTGCCATGGGCAGGACTGCGTCCATGAAGATGAATCTAGCAAGAGCAAACCTAGCACTAGCAGACCAGGAAGGGGAACTGCTCAAAATGAAGGAAATGATGGATTCTCTGACAACTCCTTTAATCGCTCTTAAGACCCCAGAGGAGTGAAAGGAAGTTTCATCAGCGGAGAAGTCAGTTAAACTCCAAGACATGAAGGCTGATGATACTGCAATGGATGTAGAAGATGATTTGGCAGAGAAGGAGGCTAGCCAAGCTAACATGGAAAGCTGTCTAAGCAACAGAATAGACATTGCCGGGTTGCAAATGCCACGAGTCCCAATAAGGGTCTGCTTTCAAAGGGCACTGGAAAGCAGCGTATTCAACGTGCCCAAGAACCTTCTGAATCTTCTGTGATGGTGGGATCTCAGGCGGAATTGGCTAGCGATCACAATGAAATAAATCAACAACATAATAATACAAATACACCCAGCCCAATTGGGCACGAACACCAACTACAACAAAATGAATCGGATCAGTCCATTCAAGACTGGGAATACCTTGCATAGGTAGGCAATGATGACATGGCTGCTGAACCAGATTGTATGGACACCGATAACTCAACGAATTATAACAACAACAACGAAGATGGGGCACCTACCTTTACTCTATGTATTACTGGTGGAAGCAATGAGAGCTTGGCATCGCTACCAAGCCTTGGTACACGAAATATACATATTACTGTAGTGTGTAATTTCTTATGTAATTAATTAGTATTTTCTCAAGCTCGCCGAGCAGCAGCGGTTTGATTAACCTATTAAGTAACAGTGATGTAATATCTGACAATGGTTCAATGCCATCATTGGGGTCAAGAGATAGATCAGAGACTAGCAGCCAAGGGAGCTCAAGTACATTCAGTACGAAATATAATTATGAGAGTGACTATATGCCACCTATTGAGCAAGATAAAGCATCTCTATGCAGCGAATCGAGTGGATCAGATTTACAAGAATTAAGGTTCTCTGAATCATCCAATGAGAGTGAGAGGTCTAACCTTTCCAGTGAGTATGAGCAGTCAAACAAGCAGCCAAACGGGCAGCCAGAATTCCTCCTCTGGAGAAAGAGGATCAGGGATGCAGCCTCAAGCGGGAGCGGTAGCGGAGCAGAGGGAGGAATTGATGTCAATGACCTACCGAGACTACTAAGAAGGAATGTAGACTGCAAAGCATTGACCAGTAGTGATGCTAGCAACTCGGAGACTAGCAGACAGCAGGATGCAGGTTATACAGCAAATGGAGGAACTTGGTATGACAGTGACGGATCTCTAACTTCAACAACATTGTAGCTAACCAAATTTGGCCAATCATTTTAAGTGAAATATTCATCCGAAGTAACTGTTCATTCTTTAGTAAGACGGTGGTTAAACGCAAGAAACAGTTGCAAGAAGCACTTAAAGTACACCCCAGTAGGCATTTTCCCCATTCTTACTCATACTATTAGTATCCCAATACTACAGTATGAAACCTGCAGTTGAAGAGGATTGTTCCATAATACTACTTTGAGGCCCCATAACTTCATGAATCTGTGGAATTTGAGTGATCAATGGGTGTGTCATGCACTCATCAAACCTTACAATGAGGTTTGGAAGTACCATTTGGTGTTAGTGCAATTTTACCTGAGGAGGGTCATATCCTGTAATTGCTTGTAGCAGCCAATCTGAGTGCTCTAACTGTTGAGTGGGAAGCTTCTCATGAGTTTGTAAGAAAGACTTCTCTGGTTTACTACATATTAGACTTCAGTGTTACGTAGAATGAAAAGCTTATTTCTTATAACTACATTGAATATCTTTTCTAGTCCAGATAAGTGCTCAGGATCCATTGGAGCCAATGGTTATGAGAAATCAATTTGTCTGTCCAATGTTCAATTGTAACTGTATACTAATATTGATGTAGTAATATGGATGCAAGCAAAACATCACCAACCGGGGTGCTTTTAACTGACAAATATAAACTTCAGTTATAACCCAATCCTTTACCAACAGTGAATTTCAGCCAAAACAAAACTCTACCTCACTCCTCATACATGATTCTCAAAATGATACGAGCATTCCTTGAAAGAAACCCCTTATGATCATGATCAAGATCTTCATCAAACTCAACCTCCTCTCCGGGGCGTAACCTGTCCTCCAACTTGATCTTCTTCTCTCCCATATGATCATCACGTCCCCAATCCGAGTCATAAACTTTGACCTCAAGCCTTAGATTCTCAAGTTCGACGTCTTCACAAACAAATGTTTGGTCATAATGGGGATTGCAGGTGCATCTCTTAGTTTCAGAGGTCCATTTACCGTACGTTTTGTTAACAGGGCCCCATCTATCCTTTTGTAGTTCCAATATGACGTATGGATCGGGATGGTTGGCCATTCCGTCGGTGTCTTTGAGGTTCTTGAGTTTATCTAGTACGATTGTCACTTTTCCCATGGTTGTGTTGTCAAAAGGGTAAAATATGCCGACTTATGATACATCTCTCGATGAGTTCCGTCGATTGACAACTCCGGATTGACAACTCTTCAATCACTTCATTGTTACATACATCTTGCATGCGTTGGGTGAAAGGAGCAGGCAGTTGGCATGTGCTCTACGTGGGTTTTTATCTTGCTACGAAATCGAACACTTTCCCCGCCAAAAATCAGGTATCTGGTGGGTCAAAAGTCAGAAACAACTGTGAAGGTGAACGAGCACCTTTTTCAACCCCTTCAATAACACTTTTCCAACCCCGCCCTTGACTAATGAGACTGAAAAAACATGATTGTGCAGCCAGTGAACTGAATGCAAGAGGGTAACACATTGTGTATAATGTAGATTTCTTTTTTCTTAGTATTGGTACTGTTAAACAGAACAGAACGCAGAACGAATGCATGCCAAATCACACATTTCTAGAGAGCTCCATCACATATTTAAAACCAACCTCAACCATTAAGCATTTCATCACTATCACCATACACAACTTTACTCTTCATACAAAATCCTAAAAATAATACGAGCATCCCTCGAAAGAAACCCCTTATGATCATGGTCGAGCTCTTCATCAAACTCCACCTCCTCACCAGGGCTCAACCTGTCCTCCAACTTAATCTCCTTCTCTCCCAAATGATCATCACGTCCCCAATCAGAATCGTAAATCTTTACATTAAGCCTTAGATTTTCCAACTCCACATCTTCGCATTCGTATGTTTCGTCGTAGTGGGGATTGCAGGTGCATTTCTTGGTTTCGGAGGTCCATTCGCCGTAAGTCTTGTTGATTGGACCAAATCTATCCTTCTGGAGTTCCAACTTGACGTAGGGATCGGGGTGGTTGGCCATACCGTCGGTGTCTTTGAGGTTCTTGAGTTTATCGAGGAAGATTGTTACTTTTCCCATGGTGAAAGTGTAAGATCTGAATTGGAACAAGTGTGTGCTGGCGTTAATTAATGAATTATGAGTTATGAGGTGTGGAGTTAAGAAACCGGCTGTTGGCGACTAAAAACTTAGAACGCCTTTAATCCCGCGCTCCTCTCCGATAACATCCATCACAACGATTCACACACCGTGTAAAACGCGATCTTAGTTCAACCGCAAATTTCGC
>JALLAY010001432.1:0-10472 GCA_036939635.1 Cyclotella baltica | reverse complement strand
CCAAAAAGGTACCTTGGTGCTGGCACTTTGGTCAATGGGAGGCCCACCCCCCTGTGCTAACTGAAAAGCTTACCAAAAAGCTCACCCAAGTACCCAAGGGCTTATCTACTCCTACCTGCAGCTAATTAACATGTGAAATACGGCAACATATCTCTCTCACAATTTTGATGCGCGTCTTAGCGTGTGAACTATGGTTTATTTTCGCAATAAATCCCAAGAAAACATTATTTTAGTTTTGATTCACGCAAAATCCAACGTCCCCATGAAAGTCACCGTTTCGATCGAACCGCCCTATCGACCGTTGACGGAGTTGGCTCTGCTACGACAACCGACAACCGAATAACCAACCATGGCAGGCGTCTTGAAACAGAGACGACCATCACATTCAATAGATTTACAAATAAAAGTCAACGCGTATTTGCTTCACGGGATTCAATTAAATTAAAATAGAATTGGTGCAAACAATCTTGCATTGAAGAATTGAATGGGATGAACATGGAAGGACGTGAATTCCAAACACAGCCAAACACTACAATACGTTACTAGTAAAAACTTGAATCAAACTTAACGCTGCACCGCTGCACAGCAACCAACCATGACTGACACTGAAACAATAAACATGGACAACGACGCAGCTCAAACCAACGAATTGGAACCCCCATCTCACCAACACGACAACAAACTATCCCTAGAAAAACAAACACGACACATCCCCCCCTCACTAGATCTACACTACATCACACCCCGACTGATTGGCATGGCTCCCCCTCGTTCTCAAGACGAACCCTCTTCACCACAGCCTCATCGACAATCTCGTAGATCGACAAGATCGCACGCCAACGATCCCACACAGCTCTCCTCCTTTTTAGAACGACGTCATCCCCGACGATATTTGCTGTTCAACGTAAGCGACGAGGATATCAGCGATCGCTCACTGTTTCTGTTGGGACGACAGGTGGTTCATTTGCCCTGGGGGAGTCCCGCTCGGAATCACCACGATGAATCCAATTCTGATGAATTGTCACCCCCGCATCATTCACGGGACTCAATCGGTGATAAAGGGGAGGGGAGGCACAGTCAGACTCCGGCGGTTTCGAGGGTTATGGAGATTTGTTATGCTATTCATGCTTATTTGAATACTGGCAACAACACTTCCACTTCCAACAATAACAACAACGGCAACAACGACAATAACAATAACGGCGACACCATAGCGGCAATCTACTGCGCCAACGGAAAAACCCGCACCGGCGTAATAATCGCATGCTACCTCCGCTTCTCCAGCCAAGTCCCCGACTCACTATCTGGCTTTGAACTATTCTGCGATCGTCGCGGAATCTCACCCTCTGATCGATCAGCTATAGATATGAGCGGGCATATTCCACCGAGTCTAAGACAATTCTTCAAGAATTTCGATGAGGCTTTACATTTGAAACAATGGCCCTTCCCCAGTCCGTTATTGTGTAAATCTGTAAGAGTTCAGGGGGTACCGGTGGATGATATGCCCTGTATTGATATATGGGAGCATGGTGATGTACCACGACATCAGGTATATAGTTCACACGATGATTTGAGTGCTAATAGTTGGGATGACGATGAGGGGCATTTTGGTGTGAATCAAATATTAAATGGGGATTTTACACTAGTGTGTCGTTTTGGAGGAAAGTTTGCTCAGGATCGTGAGGATCCCACCAAGGTGTTATTTAGGTATGTCAATAGTACTAAATTTTTAAGGGGGGAGAGGTTAGAATTAACCATGGGGAGTGTCGATATGATGAGGAGGTATGCAGATAGTTTTGATGATGAGGATTTTTTATTAATTTTGGAGTTTGAACGAATCGAGAGCGATAAGAGGGAGGAACGGAGGAGAAAGACTAGTGTCGCTCCGGGGTTGAGGTTGGATGCTTTAATGATTGGGGATAGGATTTTGGAGGGGAGGGAGGCGATTCTACATGGGTGGAGGGTTATTTCGGAGAGTCATTTGTCGCATTTTCACATTAGTGTGGCGGAAGATGAGGGTGTGCTTGAGGCGGAGAAGTTTGAAATTGATTGTTTGGGGAGTTATCTTGATTTTCGACGGGTTGCCTTGCAGCTTACCAATGGTGATGTTGATTTGGCTAGAGAAGAATTGACACGGGGATTGTTTGGTTCTTATTTTGGGTCACAAGATGGTGATGATGGAGGTAGCAGTAATTGTGCTGATCAGAGTCCAATTGCAGATGCTGCTTTTGCTGTAGCCGTGGAAAATTTTGCAATCCCAGAACATCACAAAGTAGGTGACGATGAAGGGTCTTTTTTTACAGCCAATGATGATGAAATACAGGAGGAAGTTAATGCAGAAGATGAAAGTTTGGAGCAAAATAGTGTAGAGGCTGAAATTTGCGCACCACCACAAGATCGTCACGATGAAAATGATGAGCCTCCATTAAATTTTATTGTTTCCGAAGAAGAAAAGGCTGCATTTGACTCCGAGATGATGCCAGATGAACTCGACCGGAATGGAATGACACCAGTCAATGAAGTTGACGATACTCCATCGTCATCCAACACTCCTTTTTCAGATCACTCGCGATCTTCCTTATTAGACGCATTGAAATTACGAGAATTGGGTAAATCCATGAGATCAGTATGCATGAGCAACGTGAAATCTCCACTACTCGGCAACAATAATGACTTGAGATCCTCACTGCTTAGGGAAATATCTGAATCAGCGTCCAAACGAAATGTGCTTCAGAATCAATACCAAGAATTTACAGTGCCTCTGCCCAACCTAGAGCTACCCCTCAATGATCCACCCCATGTTGAAAGATATTCAACTCCACGGGGCGATACTGAATCGTTTTTTAACAGTATTTCTTCCAAGTCATCTGTGGGAGAAATAGATGCGGAAAGTATCCAGTCAGATGGGGCAGTTATAAGTCCAATATTGTATGCTGAGGCAATTGAGGAAGTCGTGGAGGGTAATTTAAGTCCCTTGAATCTTGAGCAGCCAGATCTTGACAATTCAAATGGTGTATCAGACAATCATTTAGTACACGTCGAAGAGAATCATTTAGTGCATGCCGAAAAGAAGGAATCGACTCCAATATCTAGTCTGGCGGCAGCAGCACAGAAGGGCATTGTTTCTGCTCAATCGGAATCCGAAATAGCGCCTACCAATAGCACAACTACAGATCAAAGAAGAGCAACTGCAGATAGCAACATCTCAAAACAGACATTTTCCTCGTGCTTAACCCATCACGATGATGAAAGTGAACATGCTGATTACTTTACTCCCCGGTATAATGCATTGCAAAATGACAAAGTGGAGGAAGTAAGAGTCAGTGCTGAAATCTCACAGCCTGTTACAGCTGATGCCAAGTCTGCTGGAGCTGAACAGCAAAATGATGAACAATCTCAATCCAAATCTGTTCAAAGTAGTTTGGCAGTTGCTGCTTCATTGGCGAGATCAAAATCAGAAGAGCAAGATGATATGGAGCATACATCGTATCAGCTTCATGTCAATGAGTTGGATACTGGACAATCATCATCTCATCTTAACAATCTGCAGCCAGAGTCAAGTGATGTCAAAGTTGATGATGAAAATGAAAAGGAGACTCATTCAGATTGGAGAGCTGTGCTTAATGCAATGTTTGCACAGCACGAAAATGCCAAGGGGGAGGCCCAGACAATCTCAAACCACCCTATAATTGTTGACTGCGAACAAGATGAAGCTCAAGTAGATTCAAAAACTGCTCTCAATGCTTTGTTTACAAAACCAGAACAATCTTTGTCAGCCGATACTCAACAAAACCCTAATGCCATTCTTCGCGCCATGTTTACTCAATGCAGCGCAATTGAGGAGACCAATAGCAACCAAACCGTTGTAATTGACACTGAAAAGGAAGAAGCCGAAGTAGATTCAACTTCTGCACTTCATGCCTTGTTTTCAAAACCCCATCAGCCTGAAGTTCAGCCAGATCCAAGAGCTGCTCTTAATGCCATGTTAACTAAACGACATCAACCCGTGGAAGCCCCCAGTGAAACAGAGGTGGAGGCTGAACTGGACCCAAAGGCTGCTCTCAATGCAATGTTTGCGAAGCGGAATCCTCCTGTTGGTGCCGATACCAAAAAGAAAGAAGAGGATGAAGCAGATCCGAGGGCTAATTTAATGAATACAATTCGCAATCAAAAACATATACAGATACCAGCCGAAGACGACGATGCTGAACAGGCTCAGCAAGATCCAAAGGCTGTTCTTAACGCCATGTTCGCAAAGCGAAATCCTCCAGTTCTTGCCAATACCAAAAATAAAGAAAAGAGTGAGGCAGATCCAAGGGCTGATTTAATGATGACAATTCGCAACCAAAAACACATCGATCTATCCGTCAATGGTAATAGTGATCAAGAGAATTCTCAACCTGATCCAAAGGCTGTACTCAATGCCATGTTTGCGAAACGAAATCCTCCTCCGGCTGCCAGTAGTGAAGTTGAGGCTGAACCAGATCCAAAAGCTGCTCTCAATGCCATGTTTGCGAAGCGAAATCCGCCACCAGCTGCCAGTAGTGAAGTTGAGGCTGAACCAGATCCAAAAGCTGCTCTAAATGCAATGTTTGCGAAACGAAATCCGCCACCAGCTGCCAGTAGTGAAGGTGAGGCTGAACCAGATCCAAAGGCTGCTCTCAATGCCATGTTTGTAAAACGAAATCCGCCACTGGCTGCAATTAATGACAAGAAGGAAGACAAACCAGATCCAAGGGCTGCTTTAATGTCAATGCTTAACAAAAAGAACTCTGTTCAAGAAGATGATAGTGAAAAGAAAGGCACAGAACAGGTAGAAATTCAACCTGACCCAAGGAATGCTCTTATGTCAATGCTCAACAAACAGAAAACTGGCTCTGCTGCTGCTGTTGTACAAAAACCGACAACACCCGAGGGTGAGCCAGCTCTGAATAAAGATCCAAAGTATGAAAAATATTTCAGGATGTTGAAAATGGTAAGTTATTATCACATTGAGCCAAGGTTGTTTGCTTTTCTTTTATTATTATATGATATGAAACTCAATTTTCATTCCAGGGCTTGCCTATGGGTGCAGTTCAAAATGCTATGCAAAGAGATGGCTTGGACCCCACAATTATGGATTTGGATCATAACAAATCTGTTGCCAGTCAGCGCAAGGTAAATGACAGCAAGAGAAATGACGACGATGGGCCTCCACTTAAAGAAGATCCCAAATATCAAAAATACTTCAAGATGTTGAAAATGGTATGTTGACATATGTCCTTTTATTCTTTCTTTGACAATTAAGATCACCCATTGATCATTTTGTGTGCACTTGGTACTGCAGGGCTTGCCCATGGGTGCTGTTCAAAATGCCATGCAACGAGATGGGCTGGACCCAACTATCATGGATTTGGATCATGACAAATCTGTTGCAAGTCAACAAAAGAAAGAGGAAGACGCGGATGATGGACCTCCATTGAAGGATGACCCCAAGTATCAAAAATATTTCAAAGTAAGTCACTGGACTTTATTTTCAGTCTTTTTCTACTACTCGTACCAACTCAACCTTTCCAAAAATACTTCAAGATGCTCAAAATGGTATGTTTTTAGTAGCAACAGAAATGTTGTTATTGTAACAAGTTCGTTCGTATCTCATTTTATTCTTTGCAACTGTTGTCAACAGGGTCTACCTATGGGTGCTGTTCAAAATGCCATGCAACGAGACGGCTTGGATCCATCTATCATGGATCTTGATCCAAACAAGTCTGTTTCCAGTCAGCTTAAAAAAGATGTGGATGATGGACCTCCATTAAAAGAAGATCCCAAATATCAAAAATATTTCAAGGTGAGACACTGATGCTGCATTTTTATATACAATAATTTTCCTTTTGGTGTATTTTTCTTGTTGCAACAATGTTTCCCTCAACCTATGCTTTTGCTCCACACCATCTTCTTCCTCCACTTTTTCATCAAGATGTTAAAAATGGTAAAGTATTTCAGCAATCATTTTCTTTGTCGAAGCCTTTGTTCCATCTTCTCACTGTGTCAATTCTTTTCCAGGGTTTGCCATTGGGAGCAGTCAAAAATGCGTTACAACGGGATGGCTTGGATCCATCTATCATGGACCTTGATCCCGAAAAATCTCTTGCTAGTCAACAAAAGGGAGAAGAAGAAGAGGAACTTGTGGACAAAGGCCCCCCCTTGAAAGAAGACCCTCAGTATCAGAAATATTTTAAGGTATGGTAATTTTACATTATCTGCCTGTTTTGTTATTATCATGCTTTTTCACTCAACTACTCTCTTGCATTGTCATTCATCACAATAGATGTTGAAAATGGTGAGTATTTCTTTTGTAGGCGCTTTTTGAATTGATGGCATGATCACCCATCACCACATTTTCTGCAATATTTCGTGTAGGGTCTACCTATGGGCGCGGTTCAAAATGCAATGCAACGAGATGGTGTAGACCCGGGAATAATGGACCTTGATCCCGAAAAGTCAGTTGAATATCAAAAAGCTTTGGCATCTCGCAAGAAGTCTGCGAGCAAGAAGAAAACAGCGAAAGAACCAAAGAAACCAAAAGTTAGGAGGAAGAAGATTTTCTGGAGCCCAATTGAGGAGTCCAAGATTGATCCCAATTCACTCTGGTCGTTGGTGAAGGGTGCTTTTAATTTCACTTCTCTTAAGGTTGACCAGGAAGAGTTTGAAAGTCTGTTTACTGATTCTTCTAACCCAGCCGACAAGAAGAAAGTTACTAAGGACAAAGCTGCATCTACCAAGCAGAAGAAGAGCGTGCAGGTCATTGATGCTAAACGTGGGATGAACGGTGGCATCATCTTGGCGCGTCTCAAAGTTGATTTCCCAGTACTTGCACAGATGGTTGACAACATGTAAGTTTTTTGGTAGCTATTTGTTTACCCTTGCTACAGCCCTGACCCTTTAATGAAATTTTGTTAATTTCAGGGACTCTGGTAACTTTGACGACACTCAGCTAAAAGCGTTGCTTGAATTTTTACCAACGCAAGAAGAAAGGGCGGCAATACAGCAGTACGTCAAAAATGCATCGTCAACAGAAGAGTCAAAACAGCTAGCCATTAATGATTTTTGTGCCTGTGAAAAGTACATGTACGCTATGATGGATATCGAAAACCCGGACAAGAAGTTTGAAGCAATGCTTTTTAAGTATCAATTTGATCATAAACTTAGTGAACTCATGGAAGGAGTCACTACGTTGATTAGTGCCTGTGAAGAAGTGCAAAAGAGTGTTAGACTTCGCAAGCTTATGGCAATGATTTTGATGTTGGGCAATCAGATCAATACCGGTGGTAGTGGGAGAATGGCTCATGGATTTACGCTTGATGCTTTACTTAAACTTGACGAGGTAGGTTTTTGGTCGCTTTGTTATGGACTTGGTTAGTAATTTTCCTCATCTCATCTAAATCATTTGGATTTTAATTAGGCCAAGGCGTTTGACAAGAAAACCAGTGTGTTGCAGTATCTGGCAAAGTTGGTGAAAGTTAACGAACCTGATTTATTAAAAGTTCACGCCGAGCTTCCATCGATTGGGCCAGCAGAATCTGTAATTGTTGATGGATTGATATCTGAACTAAGAGACCTAAATGAGCGACTGAAACTCGTGAAAGCAACTGCAGAAGCTGAGGGGAATCGATACAGGGAGACAAAGCCTCAAGACAAGTCAGGAACCGCCATCGACCGACTGAGGCAACAGAAAACCAAAGTCAAAGTTGTTGAAGATGTCAATATGTACAATCAAACTGAGCCTTCCGAGATGACCCAAATGGAGAAATTTGTCGTGTACGCTGACAAGCGCATAATGGAAGCTTTTGCTAGGACTGATGAGGTACAGGAATTGTTCAAAGGCGTTCTAGCTTATTTTGGCGAAGACGCTGCAATGACAAGTGTAGACTTTTTTGGAACATTGAACAAATTCGTTGCTGCCTTCGACACTGCATATGATGTAGTCAAAAGACTTGAAGCACAGAAAATAGCAGAAGAAAAGAAAGCTGCCGCCCAACGCGCTAGAGAGGCCAAAAAGGCGCAACAAGCTGCTCAAGATGCAGATGAACCAAAACATAGAATTTCCATGACAGAGAAGAAAGGAAAACTAGACTTGACAGGTCAAAGGAAACAAAACTTAGATCCATTTGCTGGCCCAGACCAAGACCCTACTCCTAAGGCTGAACAACCAAATAGCCTTCCCATGCAGCGAAAACAATTTGCTGATCCATTTGCTGGACCATCATCTCCAAAGCACCACAACAATTCCGAAGAGGAGAATTCTAATCAAGTGAATCTATCGCCCTCTAAAAGCTCAAAGGATGGAAACAGTGCAGCTCAATCTCAGTCACTCTCTTCCCCAGGTGCGCACAATTCACCATCTATCAGCCCAAACTTGCGATTTTTCAGAAGAACTTCTCCCCGTACCGAGGAAAATACAGTAACCATTTCACCAGCGAAAAGTCCATTGGAACAATCTCATTCCATAACCTCTCCAGGTGCTGATGATACGACTGCTTCTTCAAGAACTCAACGTTACAACAGCAAAACTTCTTCAACTGCACGCACCACAAATGTTGAGATAGAGGCACCAGATGATGAGAAGAATTCCGATGCTAAGGCTGCCCTGACGGCCATGCTGTCAAAGCGCAATCCATCCGTGCAGTCTGCCAACAGAAATGCTGATGAGAAGGAACAGGAGAGCGCCCAGCCTGATCCAAGGGCCGCCCTCACTTCCATGCTGTCAAAACGCAATTCTTCTAATCATCCGCAGAAGTCTGGGGCCCATGCTAATGACGACACAGCTGCCAATGACGAGAAGAAAGAAGATGTTCAAGCTGATCCAAGGGCTGCACTTAATGCTGCCCTGATGGCCAGGGTGTCAAAACACAATACTTCCACTCCTAAAAAGCAAGTAAAAGTTGTTGCTGCTGATGACAAGAAGAAAGGCATTCAAGCTGATCCAAAGGCTGCAATCAATGCTGCCCTCATGGCCAGGGTATCAAAACACAATGAACCTGAGAATCAAAGTACTAAATTTCCAATCAATGAACAATCAGAAGTTGTTGTGGATGATGCAGATGAGCTTCCTGCTGCTCTGAACATTCCATCCTTCGAGACAGTACCATCAGCCGATGAGCCACGGGCAATCCAAATTGAGCCATCTAGCAATGTGTCAAAGGCTGTAAGCCCAATGGGCATAGCTGCGATGGCAGCAGCAGCAGCTAGAAAGAAATCTGCTTCAAAGGGGCCTCTTGCACAAACATCTAGCGAAAGACCAAAGCACAAGTCGAAATTTGCTAGTGCTGGGCCGTCACCTCCGATGGGCATAGCTGCGATGGCAGCAGCAGCTGCTCGTCAGAAACTTGAAACTCGACAAGAGTCGGATGATGGAACAAATGGTGGTATGGCCGCAGCTGCCGCACAACAGATGAAAATCCTCAGAGAAGCTCAGCTAGAACTTGGTGATGAAGGAATCGAAGAGGCATGAATCAAGACAACATAGAACGCAACAATAGAATCTTTTTGACCGTCTAGTAAAAGCAATCCATGTCTGAATCATCAGCTAACGTTGAAGATTTTGGACCAATGCAGAACAATTATGACATACTTCTTAACAAATGTAATACACATGATTCATACATATGAGATTTATTTCTAATAGATTTAAAAAGTAAGTTAAACCTTATCTTCACACGGGGACTCAATTGGGCGAGGTTCAATGAGTGACCATGAGATTGTTTTGGAGCATTGGCTATCATGGGCTTTATTAATTAGCCATCGTATTCATGACATGGAAAAGAATAATTATCGCTTATATACTGTTGCAACCAAATTGATTGAATTGATGCCATGTAGTGCAGACATGGATTGGGCTAGCTATGGATATTTCACTTACTTAATACCGTAACATCATCTTGTGATGGAAAACCAGAAGAAGAATTATGATAACCGTTAGAACATCCATCTACATTGGAAAGGTTCCTTAAAGTGAGTGATGATGTTGCTGGAAAGGACAAAATAAAAATGTTCGAGGTATATTTTTTTTATAAGCTGTTAACAGTTGTTTAGCTTATTTCTTGATAGTTTTGATAAAAGTGTTTACAAACACACAGTGAAATGGATCAGTGTCAGCAATCCCACTATTGCAAAAGCATATCTACATCATACTTTCTACAATGATTCCTTTCCTAACGAAGCAGTCAAATTGACTCATTATTATATGTGAGGCAAGCCTGTTGAAGGTAATATTTTGTTGTGTCTTGACTTGTTGAAAATGAATACTTATGGAGAGATTATTCCACATGCATGGAAGCATTATCTAATCTTTTTCATTTTACAATGGGAAATTCTGTTTCCTGACAGACAGAGGTAGACTAATTCTTGTAACCTATCATAATTGTTTGCTTGATTCTATTGGATGGCTACAATTGAAAATGGCCCAAAGATACGATATGCCTCTTTCAATTTTT
>JALLAY010001431.1:0-10478 GCA_036939635.1 Cyclotella baltica | reverse complement strand
CCCCGGTATGTTTGACCAAATCCTGCCACCCCGGCAGGATTTGGTCAAACATACCGGGGGCTACACAAGTTCTACAAAAACCCTGCCAATTTGGCAGGATTTGCCATGATTGGGGGATAGGGTTGAGGCCAGACTACTAATCTTACGGATGTCAGCTAAAGTATTCCTGTAGTTAATGAGGAACAAATCAAAGTGGAACTGAAGACATCTGCCCCACTGTTGCCACTTTCAGACAAGCTAACCGAGTTGACACATTGGTGACTTTCCTTCATCATTAATGAGTACTGCAGATGACAAAATCACCATCTCAATTGTGTGTCTATCCAGTCAAATCAACCCGGATCAAAGTAATCAAGGCCCTTAATTTCATTGGATGGCATCTGGCTCACTGAAAAGAAAGTAAACATGTACTACACAGAGAGCGATGAAACATCCAAGGGGCACATGGATCAAGCATGGAAGAAAGTCCAATCCACCAAGCAACACAAAGCCTTGTTGGTACGAGAGGCAAGAAAGAGCTGGACACTGTAGGTATCTACTTATCCCTATGTGCCATGCGATTCCTCTTTCAATACCAGGAAGAATTTGGGTGAAAATGAGAATTGAGACATATATGAGTTTTCAGCCAAGTTTTCAGATTAAATGAGCTACAAGACAATGCTTATTTTGCATTAAGATTATATGGAAATTTTTATCTAGATTTATCTAGCACCAATCATCAAATACCCCTACGGCACCTACAAAACAAACATTCCTCTAGCTTGAGTCACTGTCAAAAGCTTTTTCCAACTCTTCACCGCAAAGAATGTTATTTCTGTCATTTCCTACCCAAGTCAATGCTGCTTCTCGATCATCAGGTAAGATATCTGATAACCTGCTTTCATTGCTTCTATCATTAGCGCTGGATCTCTTTTTAAGGTCTTCCTCATAACGCTCAGTTTCTGATCTTCTAACATGAGAAGGCCCAACCATGATGGAATGTTGCAGAGGAGCTGCAACATTCGATTGGTTCAGAAATTGCTCCTTTTGTTGGTTTTCCATTGCCCATAAGCCAACTGCAGCTTGATTCTCATTTTCGCTGCTTTGAGAAACACTGGTACTGGTCGGGTCCATCATATTGTAATTTGGTTCTTGACTGCTTTGCTGGAAACCACTTGTATGAAAAGGCACATTCATTCCCAAACCATAGTCTAAACCAGTTCCAAACTGAGAACCTGTTGCATAATTGACATCAGTATAAACATCACTGCTTTCATTTGCATAGGCTGGCATGATTTGATTCTGTAGCTGAGGAAGTTGAAAAGCCAAAGCAGAATTACCAAAGCTCATTGCAATATCATTCTCTTGTTGACTTGGCAGAATAGCCGAAACATATTGAGAACTATTATTCATTGTTATGGCTTGTTCATCGCGTTCTTTCATAACATTGGTACCTAGATGCAAAGTATTGGGAAACTGACCAAATTGAAAACCCCTTTCGGAAGAACTGTTTCTCATTACAAATGTATTCTGATGTTGACTTGGAGAAGTTACAAAAGCATGACCGGGAGTAATGTTCATTACCGTATTTTGCAAAGGAAAAACATTGCCTTGCTGCATACCAGTTGTATGTGGTTGGCGTGCCTTAAATTGCGAGCTCTGTGCAAAAGTGGAGTACATTGTATTGGCGTTTTGAGCTTCACTCGATGAAGAACCAGAAGAATAATGGAGAGGAGGAATGTATCGATTTACATCATATATCTGTGGACATGGAGCCATTGTGGGATTGGACACCTGTACATCATTCAGAGGTTGACTGGACAAGTGATTGTGTGGAAGGACATCACTTTGATACAGTGCAAACTCTGAACCCGTTTCAGAAATGGATGTATCTACCTTGTCGTTCTGTTGACTTTGCATAGAACCTGAAACATGTTTGGAGCTATCATCGCCGCCAATATTCTTCTTCTTGTCGTGCTGTTCACTTTTTTTACTCTTTTTGTACCTTCTCTTCTGAGCCTGTATGGCTTTGTCTCCATACTTCATTCTATAAGCAGCCATTTCTTTCTGAGATAGATGCGATCACACCAATAGTGAGCTCTGTAATGGCTTAAATACATGAGGAATAAGTTCAAGCGAGTAAATAACTCACCTGGTAGTTCTCAAACTCGGACATGTATACCATCTCGCAAAATATCCTCGTTTCGTCGTCGAGTGTTTGCCATCGTTTATTTATTGCTTCTCCTAAACCTTTGAATGATATCACGCCGTGGATCTCATAATCGGTTCGCTTTGTGATGTTCTTACCAACTTTGTACCAATCAAAAGGCATGACAACATGACGGTATCTCTCAGGCCTCATTTCGAGGAATGGATCAATGCCATCAGAGCTTTCTGAGGTGGCCGGCGTTCGTTTTTGGCTACTCTGCACGATGTAATTCCTTTCTAGTTTAGAAAAGAGGTTGTATCTGGTCAATGGTCTTTTAGGTTTGGGAGGGATATCGTCTTCTAGGAGTACCGACTCATTTCTCGGTGGTGGTTGTTGCTTAGACATGTCTGGGCGCTGGAGTAGGGAAGGAGGGTTGTTTAGAAGTAGGACGCACACCGGAGAGCAACCCACAAAATTGAGAAGTGGGAGCGGGGATGATGGATTCCCTGACTGGCCCCTGCCTGCACACTTCTTTACATGTCTTTACTTTCATTTACCATAATATCTTTCCCGCTCTTGCTTGCCTACTCCAAAAATACTCTAAGTTCAAGTTCCAAGTGCACACGAAAGCAGACCAACGCCCTGAAAACCACACACTGAATATCAGTGACACGAGCTGTCTGTTGTCTGTTATGTTGTCTCCTCCCCCAGCCAAGAGCCGCGCGTTATTTATCAGCAGATAATTGTTATGAACATACCTAGAGGGACGTCATTTTTCGTGACAAAGTATAGTTTGAGTTGGAGCCTCCATTAATTGAATAGACTGTAGCATGCCAACAAATGCCAACAGTGATTTGATCATTATTTGAATCGAGTTTCGGGTTGTTGTCGAATTAACTAAGGCTGTTCAATCCACTCAACGAGATCATCATGAGGGATGACCCACATGTAGGTGTCATCTGGTGCCATTCATCAAACGTGAAAGAAAGCACACCCCCCAAAAACCACACACTGAATCGTTGAGATCTGTTGAGATATGGTATTGTCTCCAGTTGTGTTGTCTTCTAATGCCTCCACTTCATCCTCCCAACTTCTATTCTTAAAAACTGTTTCGCCAAGAACCAAGACCACTTGCAAACCAGTAGATAATTGTTTTATGAACACGAAAGGGACGTCATTTCTCTTGGCAAAGTTCAAGTATATTGAGCTATTTGAAGCCTCCTGTCATTGAACACCGAATCATGGCAACATTGATATTGATCAGTATTTGAATCAAGTTTCGACCTGTTGATAAATGGGGCTGTTCAATCCACTTAATGAGATCACCATAACCGATGAAGGTATGCGTCATATCTGGTGTCATTCATCAAGTGACACGGCATCAACAACTTTTTCCTTTGGTTAAGATGAGAGAAGTTGATTTACATATAGAGCATTGAACAGCTGAGCTGGGCCATGACGGGGGTTGCTTTGTCTTTCTCTTTTAATTGATACTGTGAGAGGTTAGCTCACAGAGCCACTAAAGTCTTCTAAGGTGTACGATGTGCAAGAAGCAATTCGGCAATCTCGAGCTTAGGAAGCAGTTTCGTGAACTCCACTGATAGTTTTAAGGGCTATTTTTCTCCAGGATGGATGAGGAGGCAGTTCTTGTGTTTCATTACCTTATTTCACTGTTTATGGACATGAATGGACTGAAGCTGCTGCGTCTTAACTGGTGGTGGGGGGCTTCCCAGCAGAGCCATAAAGGCAGCTCAGCTTTACGTGCCCATAAATAATGATAAGATTATTCAACTGATGCTGGGGGGCATAAGGCAACAATTGCTATTTGAAACAGAATGCTGCAAGTACCTAGATTCGTGGTGAGACTTTTGATGGCATATGTATTCAGTTTGAAACCCGAAATTATACTGCAGATTCAGAACTCACCTGGATTTGAATTTGCTGCCTCTATCGACAAAATCCAAGACTGTTAATAGTATTAGTCCTGCCACCCATACTCCTCCATATATCACGAACCCGCCACTTCAAAGGGATTTAAAGTTTGGGATTGGGTGGCTAACATTGACTACCAGATAGAGATTTTACCCCATCCCAATCGGCATCTCTAATGTGAGAGAACTGGACAACCCTTTGTATTTCGTGTCAAACAACAAATTGTGCGGCAGGCTGGCTATATCGAGTTACAGTTGAGCTCGGCTGAGTAGCGGAAGGGGAGCATCGCGTCCAATTGAACCACAATCATCTGACGTACGGGCAGAGGGTGATTCTAGTTGAAAGTTGTTGTAGTTAATACAGAGTTTGGATAGGCATGGATGAAGGATTGATCAAGCCGAGGTCCAGCAGAAGAAGTGTCCACGAGCTCCTCAGCACCCCTCTTACTTTATATCTATGAAACGAAAGTCATGTTTACATTGATGGGGATGAAAGGCTGATAGATTCATTGCCGTGAGGGCTGGGGACTGCTGCAAATGTCAATAGAAGAGTCGAAGGCGTCAACAACAGTGGCATCAACTTCTTGCTTTAGATGGCAGAATTTGTGCCACCTTGTGCTGCACGGATCCGTGCAGGTATTCAGACAGGGGCAAATTGTAAATTGTATATCAAGGAAAGTGAGACCTATTCAATGTTAGACAATGATGAACTCGAAACAGTTAGGCAACAAACACTTTTCTTCCTTATGCCTAATAGTCGTGGCTTTAGGAAGGCTGTGACAAATAAACTCACACAATGATTCGAATTTGCAATGCTAATAGCATATCACGGCAACTATTTCTTCCAGATAACAACTAAAGTAGGGGATTGGATGTGGGATCGGATACGATATAGTAACAAATCTTGGATGACACACCATTGAAACTCGTTCAGACTTCAGTTTCACAAGAGATAAGAGATGAAAGAGTTCGAAGTTGGAAAAAGCCCCACTCCGCAGTTTTTGAAATGGGATTGAAGCGTGAAGCGTGTCATAGTCATAGCGTGTTTAATCTTGTGCACTTTTAGGTTGTGCGGAAATGAAGGGAGTATGATGTATGAAGAAAGAAGGGAGGCTATCTAAATACTAACTCAAAAAGAGAAGCCGAGATCAAAGATACATAATGAAAGGAGGAACATTGAAGAACAATAATGAGTGTCAGTGCGGTATGTCCCATGGCCTTAGAAAGAATAAAAGCGAATACTTTAGTCCCTTTCCAATATCTCATAAAATAATCATAACCTTCTCAGAGTTGTTTCATTGAATAAACACATGATTAAAAATGATTTTTTGTCTTCTATTGGTCCCACATCTATCTGTTTTGCCCAAAAAGTTAACTTATCTTTTACCAGCTGGGATATTGATTCAATTCCTCTCATAGCCATGAGTTGTCATCACTGAAAAGCAAGCTGGTACACCCTCAATAGTTTCTCGCAGAAAAAAGCTCCAGATCACAAAGAGCCTTCGCCAATAAAATTAGTGCAATATTGAAGCATAAAAGAAACTCCGAGACGATGGCATATCAGCCTGTGCCTGTGGCCATCAACAGACCCGATGTTCTCTTTTTGCAAGACGGAATGTCAGAGCGCGCCCATTGTCGTCAAGAGACAGGCTTCTCATTGCAATCCCAGAATCCATAAACAAGGTATCAATGAACATATTCAAAATTAAAGGCACATTAGTAATATCTCTACAGGGTAACCGACACAAAAGATATTACCTCTAAATTATTTTTTATATTCAACTAAAATATGTGATTCAAAGATTAAAAAGAGGTAAATTGACAAATTCAAGAAAAATGATTCCTTGGGAAGAAGAAACAGATGATGAATAATTATTGCAGCAAGAGACTTAGCTACACTGAGTCTGATTTAGTCTGTTTTGGTGTGGAGGTTTGAAATATCATCAAAAAGTCATTTCTGCTATAGTCTGTACAATTTTTTTATTCCAATACTGACAATTTGGAAGATCTTGCAAAGTATCAAAAATCACATGTATATTGGTTTACAGACCACTGCTGTGAGCCTCCAAAAGGACGTGAAGGTTTAAATGAAAAATCATGAGCCAAAGTTTATAACCCTTCCGTTTAGTGCAAAAACTGAACCAACTTAGCACCAAAACATTTGCCAGCTGCTTTGTAAGTAAATCTGATCCTATCTGATCAGATCATTTCATTTTTTGAGTAAAACTGCTGAGTTGTGATTTTATCACACTGCAATGCAAAATTGCAACCCTCTTTGTGAGGTTAGGGATGGTAGTTGCATGTATAATGATAGATTTATATATTAATTACTCAAGGGGGTAAAGCATCCACCCTCAATTACAACATAAAAGATCGACTTGTTGATCTTTCTTTCCAACCCCATAAACTCAAAAAGATTATCTAGTTGAGCTTGAAAGTAGAATCTTTGTTTTAATGATCCCTAATGGGGTTCTTACTACTGCACCAGATTGATATTTAAAAGGTCACACATGAGCTCTAGACATGG
Source organism: Cyclotella baltica (assembly GCA_036939635.1). Taxonomy (NCBI): domain Eukaryota; phylum Bacillariophyta; class Thalassiosirophyceae; order Thalassiosirales; family Thalassiosiraceae; genus Cyclotella; species Cyclotella baltica. The sequence continues at coordinate 3,892 of JALLAY010001431.1, read as the reverse complement.
TCATAGGGCATAATTTAGATCTAAGATCATATATGTGCCAGATGGGTTCCCGTGATCTCTGCACATAGGAATCAATACATTTTTTTTTGACTTCGGTGAGAAGTCCTTCCAACGGCCAAAGTTTTTCCGTTCAAGTCCGTACACGTAGTTTGTTAGCAAAATGTCGATTTTCTGGGAATTTTAACTCAGTCAATTTCCAATATTTTTACATGAAACAAAATTATTCCGCTGCTCTCTTTAAGAGAGCAGCGGAATAAATTTTGAATGGTGTAAAAATATTGAAAATTGACTGAGTTAAAAATCCCAGAAGTTCTACGTAGCTCCCGTAGGTATTGTACCGGAAAGACACATACAACCTGAAGAGCTCATGTGTCATGTTGTCATGTCGAACTAATGCCCGTTTTCTTTTACGTCAGAAGACGAGATGAAACCGATAAAAAAATATAAGGTATGCAGCAGTCCAAAATGGCCAAGGATATGAATTTGAGTCGAGTCAAGGTGGGCCATAAACTGAGACACAACATTGTATTTATTTTCAGGTCTCTCTCTGGAGTATCTCAATAGATAGTCCCAAGATAATTGAAAATAATAGCCAGACCCCTCTTTCAAATCATACCATACTCATTATAAATATCCAGAAATAAATGGTTAAAGCAAACCATACATACTCATTACCAATCTCCTGAAATAAAAGGACATGTTGCGATACATGGGGATGGAGTAGTAATCACCACCACCGGAAGCTGCAAGCTGCACTCAAGTTTTCAGACTCAACCTTGACTAGGTAATCTGGAAGGAACATGACATGATGAAGTCGGTCTTGCTCAAGATAAACATTCTTTAAGTCAAAATAGAGGAGCCGTCATCATTATTTATTCGCCGAATACCAAATACCCTCCCAACATTCACATGAAGATGAAGGGGGTCTTGCTCAAGACTCAAGATAAACATTCTTTAAGTTAAAACAGAGGAGTTTTCACAATTCATTCGCCGAAAATTGCTCGTTCGGCAACGCTCAGACGATTTTTACGAAATCAAAGTAAAATCGGCTTAAGAATGCTTCTGTAACGTATCTCATTAGCGATTCCGAGAAAAGCCGAAATCACTCATGACTTTTTGTCCATCATCCCTTTGCTTTGCTTCATCTCTTTCCCTTTCATCTCTTTACGCCTTGACCTTCATCGCCTGCACCGATCTCATCAACCGACCCATCGAAGAGAATCGACCCACACAGTAGACAACAACAAAGCTGAGACCATGCCTCGACAGAGCTCCTCCTCCTCCTCTTCGTCCTCCTCCAAGGCGGCCACCACCACCCCCTCCCCCGTCTCCAAAGCCTTCAAACACATACAATGGGATCCCCTCTCCTCCCTCCGCCTCACCCCCCAAGAAACCGCCCTCCTCCGCATGGCCGAAACCAACCCCATCGAATACACGCTGGGCGACGCCCGAGATGCCACCATGTACGTCCGCGTCCTCCTCAAACTCCTCGCCGAGGCCTCCGTCAACGTCTCGGGTCACGTAGCCCGAATCCAAGAAGAATGCAGCGAAAACCGAGCATTGGACGCACTCGACGCCGATCCCCTCGGAGTCGTGACGCACTACGCCATTGCCAAGCTGAATGAAATTCTGTCCACCCTCACCAGTCCCTGGGCGGCGGACAATGGCGTCTCGGTCGCTAATGTATTTTACGCCGGGTCGGAGTGTCTCCTCATTGAGCAATGGAAGGCTCTTTTGCGCGTCATTAGCAAGGGCAAGGGGGATTCGTACGCCCAACGCAGTGCGGCTTTGAGTCTGGCTCAGGTTTTGTTGGCGGCGTGTCCCAGTCAGAGGGTTCGTCCGGGGAGAAGCAAGGATGCCACTTCTTCGGTTCGGATCCCCTCGTACGCTTCGGCGATTGAGCCGCTTGAGGCCCTGACGGCTTGGATTATTACCCAATTGAAAAGCTCTAATGCCGTAACGGTCGGAACCACAGTACCCGCCATGATGACTCTAATGGGAGCCACGGAGGGGCGTCAAATCTTTGCCGCCTCGGGAGGGATTAAGTACCTCTCCCGCCAACTGCGTCAACGCGAGAGCAAGCAATCCCCCAGTCCCACCTCGGGGTCGGACCGTAAAGCCAACTCCTCCGTGCAGCAGCTGTACGAATTGGCCTTTTGCCTCTGGTGCCTCACTTACGAACTCAACAACTTTGCCGATGTCCGTGCCGACTTTGCCAAAGATGGTCTTCCCGTCATGGCTTTGGTGGAACTTGTGTCCTCTGCTCCCCGTGAAAAGGTTGTGAGAGTTGCACTCGCCGCTCTGAGGAATCTCGCCACTTGTTCGGCCGACGTGAACCCCGAACCGGATGCGCCGCGAATTGATTCCAAGGTATTCCTTGGAGAAATGATTGCCTGCGGTTTGATGAAGGCGATTGGATTGCTTCAGGATCGTCAGTTTACAGATCCGGATATCGTTGATGATGTGGAGAGTTTGCATAAGTTGTTGCAGGATAACTTCAAGGATATGACGCGTTGGGAGGTGTATCAGAATGAGGTGGAGACGGGACAGCTTCAATGGGGTTCCACTCACACGGATGCATTTTTCAAGGAGAATGCCAAGATGATGGAGGGGAAAGATGGGGATTTTAAGTTGGTCAAGATTCTTATTTCGCTATTGTCGAGCAAAGATGAGGATATTGCGGCTATTGCTTGTTATGATTTGGGAGAATTTTGTAGGTATTATCCTAATGGGAGAGGGATTGCGAAGCGATTGGGAGCCAAAGATATGGCCATGACTTTGATAGAACATGATAATCCGGAGTTGCAACGTCATGCTTTACAGTGTGTGTCGAAAATGATGGTGCAAAATTGGGAATATGTCAAATAGATTGGTGGAGATGGATGAATGTATGATATTTGCTTAAAGTTGTGCTCTGTAGAAGAGTCTATACAATTGATGTTATGATTTGTTTAGTGCGAACGATTCTTAGATAATAATAAGATGCTACTAATGGCAATTGAACAAAACGTGTATTGTTTGATGTATTTAACCTTTTAATTCCCCTTTGACATCTATCTTCTTACAGAAGTGTTACAAATTTGTCAAGTGCGTTGATTCTATATTGGAAACTCTTTCACATCCTGGACAGTTTTCGTTTTCACAGTCTGTATCATTTCGTTAGTTGTCGTTAGTAACAAAAATTTCAAGAACATGGCACTTTTTCTCATCAGTGCACTGCATTGTCGACATAGGCGTTCAGGATCAAATGTTTACATGCTAGGGAGTCAACTAAGAGGAAGCTATGCTTATGTCAGAGCAGACAAAAAAGTGAAAGAAGTCGATCTTGTTGTGATCTTTCCACCATACATTTTTAATGTGACCAACATGGCCCATTACCAAGGATGCAACTGCATTGGACATCCAAAATGCATCAAATGAACTGAATTCTATTGCAGTGTCTGCTGTTTTATTTCAGGAGGATACAGTCTTTGAAGTGGTGATATGAGCACAGAAGTCAACCACCACATCTGGTTTGCCACTTATACATCAAATTTATGGAGAGATCAGTCAATTCTTAATGAAAGCTTGTATGGGAATTGGTTTGTGCATTTAACAACCTATATAGATACTAGAGATTCAAGATGCTCAAAGGCTCTGGGGCTAAAATAATGATGGTAAAGTACCAATGATTATCTGCATTCCACCAAGCACGTTAACAACAAATGATGCCTCCCAAAACAATAGAAGTAGGAGCAACTTTGACAGAGACTAATTACGACCCTGCTGGAGGTGGAAAGAATCACTATTTGACTCTCTGAAAGTCCTTGGGTTGGGTTATGCTGCAACATACTCTGAGGTTAAAGCTCAACACTGAGCATTAGCAAGAATTTGGCATCCAGATCAGCACAAC
>JALLAY010001430.1:0-10485 GCA_036939635.1 Cyclotella baltica | reverse complement strand
ATAGTAATTCCTACTTAGAATGCGTTGGATCCCGCTAAGATACCGCATTAAGTATTGGACACCTGTCGATCGTCCCCAACTCACATTTCACGTGTCACCGCGTTTTAACCATGTTCACTTCCACCGCCGGCTCAACGCCCACCATGATACAAGCTTTACATCCGTCCATCATGCATGATTCAATACCGCATCGTCTCGACATTAATGCGGTAGTTGTCTCTTGGGATGGTGACCGCCATCGAGGTCATAATATCTCTTAACGATGTCGTCGAGCGACGACGAGAACTCCGATCCAGAACTTCATCGACAGAAGAGGCAACGAACCGCAGATGATTTTAATGAAGTTGAAGACTATTTTGCCCAGTCGCCGCCAACTGCAGATGGTTTTTTTCGTACAGGCGAGAGTGGTAGTCGTGGCGGGGGATGTGAACAGCTAGATGTATCAGACGCCGAGGGAAATTGGTCTGATGAAGATGAGCCTCCTTATGCTCATCTTAATGACGAGATTGCTGAAGTTATTGCTGATGCTGTATACGGATCAGACGTGGAATCAGACGCCAGAATTGATGAGGATCAAGCTTCAGATGATGGAGGAGGAGGGGATGAAATTGGAGGTGGAGAAGATGATGATGGAGGGGGAGGGGATGGAGAGTTTGGTTTTCTTCCGTCAGTTCAGATTCCAGGCTATAATTCTGACGGCACGAAGAATAGCAGCTATCAGCACTGGAGGGGGATGGTTTTTGATGCAGAGTCTAGGAAGTTCGTCTGTGAATCTGACTCCCCAACTACATTGAGGGAGGTGCCCAAGGCAAATGAGTGGAAGTATGTGCCGCCCACCAAGATGCAGGCCATACAGGTTACGTTTAATGAGGCCCGTGAGGTGTTGATGCAGCACTACATCGAAGAACACAATGCTTTTCTTTTGAGACTGGACGAATTGGGTATTCCGCGTACGAAAGCAGGTTTGCATGAGTTTCTGTACGGCTCCAACAGCCGTTATGCTTTAGCCGTCACACGTACCTTGGGTATCTCCTACCAGGACTTCAAAAAGCTTTGTGCTACTTTCAATCTCACCGCCGATTTCAATCAAACTGCCAGCCGACTCGAAGCTGACCATAGAATTAACTACACCGGCTACATGGATGCGAAGGGGTACTGTTCTCTTTGGAAGACTATTTCTGTTGTTGGGAAGGATGGTACCACTGACAAATTATGGGAGGAGGTTCAGAATGCACTGAACAGAGATTGCCGTGACTTGTTCCTCACTGGGAGTGCTCGCCCAGTTAAGATGAGGATTGCTTTGGATGATGACAAGGTCCACAACAATATAGCAATGGAAATATTGCGGCAAGACCTTGAATATTTAATGGGGATGAAATTGTGTCAACACATTAAAGCAAATTGCCGTGGCTTCACCATTGACAGCGCTGTCTCGTCTGCTACCGGCTTCCCTTTGCACTTCTCCGTAGAAAGAAGCGGGGACAGTAATACTACGAATTATGAACGTATGATAAAGTTCATGTTCCATAACGCCTTCACAAATTCGGGAGCATTCAATGAGGCACTGCGTGGAATAACTTTCTGTTCTGATAGGGGTTACTGGAATCCTACTCTGATTGTTCTCCTACTGAGTTTTACAGCCACTGTCTTTGGCACATGGAAGAGAGCCTTCTGGAATTTCTTCACCTACAATCAAAACACCAAGTTAGGAGGTAGGATGGTAATTGACACCAAGTATGGGAGGAGTGTCTTCAATGCATTCAGTGTTTGGAAAGACTCTGTGGTGAAAGCTGTAGCTTGGAGAAGTGGAACTGGGAAAGTGGCTATCGCTGCCACTAGTGATGTGGAAAGTGCGTCGGGTGATGAGGTTCAGAAAATTGATTTTACTTTTAAGAGAGGCAGTGATGCTAAGTGGTATAAGAGTGAGATGGGTCAATCTGAGAGGAAGCTACGTGGATTTCCAGAAGTAAAAGCCATTGGACAACCGGAGGATGATTATCTTTGGTTGAAGATAAAGGAGCACTTGGAAATGTTGTTGGTCGACATGTTAACAGTATCTGATCTTGATACAATGTGGTTTGAGCTACGTAAGTTTTCGTGGACTTCATCGGCAGTAGACAGCACCATCAGGTCTACGGCAAAGCTAGTTGATGCTGACGACCCAATCTACCTCGACTATCGTCTTGTCTTGGGTTATGGTGGTTTGATTGGTCATTTGGCTAGCGGACAAGATAATGCAAACAATCCTGATTCATCTGATTCAATTGCCAATACAAGTGTGTCTGTGGATGACGTGGAGGCAGGTGATTCACATCCTGGAACTATTCGCAGTATAATTGAAGTCCTACTCTCTCCACCCATCACCGAAGCAGCAATGACAGATTGCATTTCTAAAGTCGATCAATTGACTCGCATTTGTTCCACAGTTGATTCTAACACCATGAAGAAGATGTTGGTTGAATTGGGCTATGACATTGCTCGTCTCGACGTAGACCACCAAAAACTCCAATCCTATTTCAAGAAGTGGACCAAGACCGTCAAAATCCAATCCTCCAATGTAGAAGCAATTCCTCCAGATACCACTGTTACTGACCAAGAGGGATCAGAGAATTTGACACCCTGCTATAAATACTTCTTCCCTTACGAGATGCTGCATGACAAGGATGTGACTAGGCTATTAGTTAAACGTGTTGGCGTCAGAAGGATCAATACCGGGAAGGTTCCTGGTCCACACAACAAACCTCAAAAGAAATCTGAGCGAGTTGAGGTGTTGAAGTACCTAGATCACAATCCCACGGTGTGCAATGATTTGACGGAGGAAGATGGCTCTGCTAATGATTCAATGGAGCTTTCTGATGTTGGCGTTGCAGTATTAACTGGTTCGATCAGTCGTGCATTTTTGAAACCACATAAGGACACAGCAGACAAGAGTGCTACACGCTTTGGCCATCAGAACGAGATTCCTTACTTGAAACAATTCTTTGATGATTGCCAGAATGGTTATGTACCTGCCACTACCATTTGTCATATCAGAAATTGTGGTCTAGCAATGATGTCAGGAAGAGAGTACGTACGAGATAGCTCTGATGCAATAGCTTTTGAAAAGCTCTCTACGGATGATTCTGATGACTATTCAATTGATAGCTTTCCAGTAGAGTGCAAATGTCGGTCAGGTAGTGGGTACCGTGGAAGTGTAAAAGGAGCATTAGCCATCCAGCGACAAATTGGGCAGTTAGGGGGTCGACATGCAATGATGAGGATCATATCAGGGCGAAGAGGAGCAGTTTATACCTCTGTTCAGTCCGATGACATTGAAACAATATCCAAACTGATCCCAGATCCCCACGAACGAATCCAACTGCTTCATCATGCCTTTTGCTATCAAAAGAGTAAGGCTGCTCTTCTTGTTGGACAATCTACAGGTATCTTGCTCTATGGGATCATCGTTCACTATAGCAACGAGTTGTTGGAAGCCTACGGGCGAATTTTGGATTATTTGTATGAAAGAGGACTTAATTTGTTTTACTCTGAGAATCTCAGTGACCTACCAATCAAGTTGATAGGTGACATCATGCAAGGAGATGATAAGTTGAAATCAAAATACAATCTTCATGATTTCTTTACCTCTTTGCTCACCTTTCGGTCATTGATTCCCTCCAAGTCAAAAGCTGACTTCCCTATCCCTCCATGTGAGAAAGGGATTCCATACGAGCACTCTCTCTGGAATGGCTCTAAGGGTGGGTCTGATACTGTGACTCGGTTTACTTACAACTGCCAAGCTATCCTACCGAACAGAATGCCTCAATCAGTAATATTCGCACGACAAATGGCCCTATACAATGTTGTATTCCACCGCGGGTCGCAAGCAATTACCATGACAAAGCAACCAGACCCAGACAATGACACACTAAAATCCATTAGGGATAGGAACAATGCACGCATTGCTTACCGCGATTCGCTCCAATTCTCATCAACACTGTTACTACAAGATGATGCAGTGAGTGCTTCCACTCCAAATGAAATTCAAGATGAACATACGTTGGAATCTTTGGTTGCTCCAGCACCCCGTCAAACCAACGCCAACAAAGACAGCAGGTTTGCAAAGGATCATAGAATCATGGAAGCAAGTGGGAGGACAGGTGCTACTCCTGGGGGAAGGGGCAGACCACTGAACCCAAGGAATCCTGGACCCGAATATCAGGAGTTTGTGGAACGTTTCAAGCAATGTGAGGGTAAGCCTATTAAGACTGGGTATATGACGAAGGATGAGAACGGCAATGATGTAGCTATTGCAAGATCTAGACGAGTATGTGCTCTGTGCAAATCGACTAGCGTGTCCTGGGAGTGTTCAATTTGCCATCAAGCATTTTGTTTTGATTTAGATAGGTCCTCAAAATTGCACAAAGCTCTTAAGGGTGATAGGGCAGAGACAATCAAAGAAATGGCTCCGGAGTTGAATAATCTTGCCAGGAATGATGTTCCACCAGTATGGGTTGAAGCAGGAGAGAGGCACAAGGGTAAAGGGGATCAGAAATATGTTTTTAAGACTTGCTTTCACTATTGCCACGAAAAATATTTCCTTCAGTCAGCGAGTAATGGCATCAACCAAAATGATGATCGCGACGAAAACTACCAATTGAATTCAATCTCAAGAGGACTTGATTTTGCATCAAGTCCAAATGCATCATGAAAGGAATCAATTCAATAGCAGTGACTATCCCATGTCATTGCCATGGTTGTGTATGTTTGTTGATCTGTTTAATTGATTGAAGTGTTTAATGTGCTAAATATTACCTATTTGTAGTTATGAAAACAGTCTTACTTCATTAATTATACAATAAATATTAAAGGTAAGATTCAAATGCATGAAGATTTGGTGATTGCATCCTAATACAATCTCCAAAATCAAGCAAATCAGTGATTGTATGAGGATGCAATCATATAAAATCATGCCATTACGTAGGAATCAGTACAAAAATATTCATGATGCTTCACAAAAGCTGATTGCATCAGAATACAATCACCAAAAAATGATTGCATGCTGATGCAATAAGAACTCACCAGGGATATGGGCTGATTGCTATGTGGATGAGTGCCATGTCGATGGCTAGGAGATGTACAATGAGTCATACTCTGAATCCAACATGCCTGCACATGTAAGCTTTCTCCATTCCTTCTCAGTCAAGCTTACAAGCTGCTATGGCCGATTTAATAGTAGAAATAAATGCTTGAGAGAGAGGGATGTGACCCTTGGTGTGAGTGATAGTGATATCAAAGCTGACCTCTGCAAGGGGACACACGGCACAGGTGTGGGTGAAGAGGTTGACATTGGTTGGAAATGAGATGCCAAATGAGTGACAGTTATGAATGAATTGGATGATGTCACTTGGTTTTGTATGAAGTTAGGCTGAGGGGTGGATGGCATGTTCTGTTTTGAGGAGGTGGTGAAAGTCGGGCTTGAGGCCATCTTGGATTTGGTTGTGGCAGCTCCATTTAAAGATTTTGCAGCAATGAACACATGGTTGCCAATAGGGTCCATTGAGAAACCACAAATGCAGGTTAGATGACTACTGACTAGGTGCAGGTTGAGGTAGATCTTTCTTTCTAGTGAGATGAGGAAGAGGTTGTTTGAACGGCTGTGAGGTTTGATTGAATGGAGCATGGCGACGAGGATTTCAGATACGTCAAATTTGAGGTCATCTGGTGCCAATTGGGAAAGGAAGACGTGGAAGTTGATTGCTTCTTGACATATCCTTTCTTAAGCATTCTTTGTGCTGGTGTAGAGATGAAGTGGGGTGGGGTCAGGTATTCCAGCGATGATGGCTCTGGCAAATAGCTCAGAGAGGAATTGTTGGCATCGCTGCAGGATCGGCGAGTTGCAATCAGTGATAGGGCAAAAATTGTCAGTGATGGAGGCACGGAGTGCGATCGTTGGGATGCGATCACCCATGGACACAACCGGAGGCAGGCCACAACAGATTAAATAGCCTTGTGTAGTTAAAATGTCGGCACCGAAAGTTCTGTTGCTGAAGCTAGCTGATTGCTGTTAAAGTTATGATACTAAAAGTAGTTTTGCTGCACTGCAAATCATAGACCTCCAATAAGACGAAGAAGTGAGTACATTAAATTGGATACGAAATATGTTATTTCTGTTGGTGTAAGCAAATTGTTAATCAGGGAATAAAGGGGTGATGGGCTGTAGATTAATAAAAATACAATTGTATAATGAGTTCAAGTAACAAAATGACTCCACCAAGCCACTTATGTTGAACACTTCATGCTTGTTACTGTTACCAACAAGAGCTCGATCGAGATAGAGCAAGTATGGTAGTGAGAGCAGAGTCATTTCTTTTACTTTTCCATTTGAACAACAATTCCAATTTTGGTCAAAGATATGGCGCCAAGTCAGATACCCACGGTATCCATTGTGCCATTGATTCCTCCGTATGATATGGCGGGCTGTTCTGCCGTCAATCTTGGAGTCACCGGTGTCATTGCTCACCATCACCGATTGTCAATCACAAATCCTTTTGACGATGATCAGCGCAATCTGCCGCCACCGCAAATAACTCAACCACCATGACCAATCAGCCATGCCCTTTCAAACTTTCAAGTAACAGTCAATCCACCACCCTCATTGCAATCGCCACGATTCTCCTCCCGCAAGCCACCATTCGTGCACAAGATCTCCAAATTCTTTCAGCAAGATAAACAGAAGCACAAACAACATCTACGACAATGCCAACAAGCCCACAGACACAAAGAAGCTGTCAGAGATGCTGCTGAAGCCGCCGCTGCCGCTGCCGCCGCGGCCTTGTCACCATCTCCACAGAAGCACAGAAGAGGGTGTACAAGAAGCGGTTTTTGCTCCCTCCCAATCCTGAGGGAGAATTGAATGTGGATGATGAATTAATTGACGAGGTGCCTCCTAAAAAAGAAAACACTATGAAACAATTGACGTGGAGCAGATGAAGGCCGTGGTGGCTTATTATGACAAACACAAGCAGGGGGATTCACCCAAATCAAAGTCTGAGGTGGCTAGGATCTTTAAGTAGGAGAGGAGGACTTTTGTTCATTACGCCCATGACGATTTGGAGAAGAGGAGGCCAATAGGTGTGAAGCCGGAGGGGAAGAGTCTGATTTCTATGGAGGACGAAGAATTCATTGTTCAGCATGCGGTCCGTGCCAACAGGGCAAATGAGGGGTTGAGGTGTAAGGAAGATGTCATTTTAAATTTACAATCTTTGACCGCAGATACAGACAACCAATTGACGGCGCAGCAGTGCAAGGATTTTGTGTACAAGACATTGAGGAGGAGGAGCCCTGATATGCTGAAGAGGTATTTGATGAAACCTCAGAAGACTACAGCGAAGTGGAGCAAGTGTGGGGTTGCTCACCAATACTGCTGGTTTAAGATTGTAAAGAAGGCCTTGAACATTCTTTGAACTCGCAACACTGGGGTTTGTCGCCGCACTGGTAAGACTTTTGGGGAGCTGATGCCATATTTCATTCTTGGTAGCGATGAGGCATGTATGATGGCGGATGCAAATGGTGATGTTAAGATACTTGGGGCAGTGGGAAATAAGAAGCATGAAAAGATTGTCTCCAGTTCTAGATGCTCGCTCATGCTCTTTCGCACAGTAACATGTACAGGCAACAACGGTCCCACTGGTGTGTTGGCAAAAGGACAGCGGAAAAAGGCAGGTTACACTAACAAATGGATGTCGATGCATGGGTGTGGGAGCCGGGTTCTACACTCTGCATGGCACCCAGTGCTTTCATGACCGATCATGCATGGCTGGAGATTTCAAAGAAGGTTTGAGATTTTTTGAAATAAAATTATTTCTCTGTCTCATGCAACACTGACATTTTAATTGCCCAAGATTGTATTAGGTTACGGGCAGATACCTGTTGTCAAGGACAGCCTGCAGTGGTGGCTGCTTGAGATCCTAGATGGGTTTGGGTCTCATGTGAATGTTTTGGTGGCAAACAAGTTGCAAGCAACACACAAGATCCTTAGCTTGAAGGAAGAGGGCGACCTCTCCCATATTAATCAGGCTTATGATCGCTTTACTGCTTGATTAAGGACCAGTCAAGGAACTCCAAGATCGTGGACCAGTGAAAATTGATTACTTGTTGTCTTGCCGCCGTCCGGACCACCAAGGAGAAGCCAGAGATTTGGCAGAAGTCTTTTATTGCCACAAACCTTCATCCTACTCACCAGACTCCATTTGAAGATTGGTGTAAGAAAATTTCTAACCATCTATATGGATCTGACTCTTACGTCACCAACAACCCTGACGTTGACAATTATTCGCTTCTGCCGTCTCAGTGACAGGTCTCGGAGCCGTGTTACAAGAGGATGGCTGTCGCTATTGTGGAGAGGTATAACAGGGATGCGTGGAACCTTGAATGATGCAAGGAGCTCAGTAAGTGTTTGTCTGTTCCAATCAAGGACCTCCCAATGTTCCGGCCTGTCATATTTTGTGCTATTGAGGATCCTTCGCAACAACCTGACCCCCCCGGAGGGGAAGGAGGCTCCATTGGAAGTAACGGCAGCTGAAAAGGCACAGAAGAAGGCGGACAACAACTTGTACATGTTTCAGATGCTACCTAACAAGTTAAAGGGGCCCAGACAGGAGAAAGACATGTTCGATCATGTGTTCAACTTTGCCCGTTGAAAGTATGCCAAGAAAGAAGATGACTGCAAGATTTCTGCACACCTTGCATGCTCTCCACAAACCAAGCACCAGAAGGATTTGCTTACGCTGGACTACCACAACAAGATGCTTGAGAATTTAATGGCGGAGGTCAATGAAGGTGAGGTTCCCCTGAAGAAGGCGTCAAAGGTTCGCTTAGACGCACTTGGAGGTATCAAGTCTTATGCTGCATTTATCAACAACTCCAAACGCCTCAAGAATGCTGAATTCTGCCTGAAGGTGAAAATGTGTCACGGGTATGCACAGGAGGAGGACAAGGCTGAGAAAGCAAGGAAGGCAGGGGATGCAAAGGAGGACCTACTTGAGTTGGTTCCAAAGGGTATCAGGATGTACATGAATTGTGAAACTGGGTCTCATAAGTTCACAAAGAATGTCATTGCCACAATTCTTTTGACTGTGTTAGTTACACAGGTACCTTCAGGAATGAATAAACCTGAGAGGTTGGTGACCCTGGAATCGGAGGTGACCCAGCAACCAAATAAAATGGAAAACTACCTTGACCACATGTCAGAGTTGCCAGTTGAGGAGGATAAGCTGCCGGAGGATGAACAGAAGACCACACTACATTCTGAACACTCAGACTCTCCTGGTGGGCTCTCCTACAACCCAGACCAGTCACACATGTCTGCTGTTGCACCAACGGGTCTATTTGATTCTGACTCTGAGGATGAATGAGTTGATGAAGTGACTGCAGCAGCCGGGGAAGCAGTTTGCCATTGCCGGTGGGCGTATTAGCGGTGCATGAGGGTGGCATCAACTAGTGGGACAATATCGGCCATGGATTCGGCTTTGGGGGTTTGCAGCACAGTGGACACTGTACGAGTGATGATTGAGAATTATTCTTACAACAGGGGATATGTACAGATGATTGTGTTTAACGAGTTGAAGAAGCACTTCCGGTCGGCGCAGATTTATCAGGAGTTTATCATGGATTTGGTTGAGAAGATGGAGGATGATAGCTCTGCTAATGATTCAATGGAGTTTTCTGATGTTGGCATTGCAGTATTAACTGGTTCAATTAGTCGGGCTTTTTTGAAACCTCAGAAGGACGCAGCAGACAAGTGTGCAACCCGCTTTGGCCATCAGAATGAGATTCCTTACTTGAAACAATTCTTTGATGATTGCCAAAATGGTTACGTTCCAGACACTTCCATTTGTCATATCAGAAATTGTGGGCTAGCAATGATATCTGAAAGAGAGTACGTATGAGACAGCTCTGATGCCATAGCCATTAAAAAGCTCTTGACAGATGATTCAGACGAATATTCAATTGATAGCTTTCCAGTAGAGTGCAAGTGTCGGTCTGGAAGTGGATACAAGGGAAGTGTGAAAGGTGCATTGGCCATCCAGCGACAAATTGGGCAGATGGGGGTCGACATGCAATGATGAGAATTATTTCTGGGAGAAGAGGAGCAGTGTATACATCCATTGAGTCTGATGACATTGAAATGATGTCCAAACTGATCCCAGATCCTCATGAACGAATCCAATTGCTTCATCATGCATTTTGCTATCACAAAAGCAAGGCTGCTCTTCTTGTTGGAAAATCTACAGGAACCTTGTTCTATGGTATCATCATTCACTATAGCAATGAGTTGTTGGAAGCATATGGGCGTATTTTGGACTATTTGTCACAGTGGACTCCATTTATTTTACTCCGACAATCTCAGTGAATTACCAATCAAGCTGATAGATGACATTATGCACGGGGATGATAAGTTGAAATCTAAATATCATCTGCATGATTTCTTTACCTCTTTGCTCA
>JALLAY010001429.1:0-10488 GCA_036939635.1 Cyclotella baltica | reverse complement strand
AGATAAAACACAAAAGAGGTTGTACAGAGGCCAAAACATACCAGCGCGTATGTAGAAAACCTCTGCCACTGTCGGCAGAGGTTTCGATTTTATACTGCGGCTACGTAAGGTCTACGTAACCTCTGCCTACGTTGGCAGAGGTTCAAAAATCTGGGGGATATATACGAGTATTCTGTAATTGGTTTCTCCTCCAATAGTTCTGAATCCAAGCGCCCTCATTTCTCCGACAGCAGGAATCGTGACTGGCCTTGCTCCAAAAGTCTCACTTACAATGGAAAGGGATCCTGTTCCAATAGTGCCAGTTCAGAAGATTTCCAGGTCTGTAGTTTGGGTTAGTCCAGCTCTTCCACTCCCGTCAGGAGCAGGGCACACATGGCTACTTTCATTCCGGTTGAATGTTCCAGTAAGTGTACAGCTCTGGGTGTGTTCCGTCCTACGCCGGTCTACCAATGTGCACCTGGCAAGGATTTCCATCTTGTTGGGAAGGAGTGCAGCAACCCAGACTGCAAGTTCAAGCACACGTCAGTCACTCAGATGGAACCGGATGAGTTCGTGATCATGATGATGCACAATATGAGAACTCATAATGTCAATGCTTATCCTGTAAACGGGTCGATGCCCCACGGAGTTGTTCGATTTTAAAATTTAAAAATTTCAGTGTCTGCCAAGGTTTAAAGAACACGGCGATTCCTGTGATCTCTTTTGCAAAGGGTCACAAGTCACAAGCTGTCACGAGCAACAAAGGCTTCTCGTTCCAACCCCTCAGAATCCATAACGTAAATGGTATCAAAAAACACATTCAAAATTAAACGTACCTTGGTGAAGATTCTATGGGGTATTCGACACAAAAGATATTACATCTAAAACAAAAATGCCATATGTGCAAAATATATTATCTTAAGTATTTTAAGAAAGGTAAAAAGACAAATTTGAGTAAGGTAAATCTTGTGAAGCAGAAAAAGAAGTATGAGTCCCAATCATTGCTGCAAGGGACTCAGCTCACCCTGTCCTATTTTGGTCTTGATCTTGAGCTGTGCAAAAAACAGGAACCCCTACTGTCGGCAGAATATTGCGAGAAGTATCTTGCTGCATAGAACATGCAAGAAGAGATCTGTGTTTGACATTCTCAAGGTATTTGGTCTCATCATCCAGTAAAACCATATGCCTTCTTTTCTCATCAACGGTTCGATAGATGGATTATCTTTTCTGTGACCCACTGGAACGTGGTTTGGCTTGAGGTTTTTTTGAGTCAGCCATACGATCTAGGGTGACACCATTATTACACAACACACTGACAGCGCTGATAACACTAAAAGGCGGTTGAGACATAGCAAAGCATATTCAGTATAGACATAGAGATGTAGTCCCTGTATGACAATGACATAATTAAAATTGAACATGTGAATCCTAAAATAATCTAACAAAAATGGAGCAAAAGGTTTTTGAAGTATTTTACACACCCAAAAAGCTGGAATAATGTTGAAACCGTATTATGCTTACTGGATATGATTCAGGGTGCCGTGACAAACTTCTTGGGAATATTGTTACAATCATTATGAGATAAAAGTTGACATTGGGTTTTCTGGATGTTCGACATGGCTTATGCTTATCAGTGGCTACACTGCCACGAATCACCTTGTGGTTGGTTAGTGCCTTTCATCTATAGGAGCTCTAGTAAACAACTTAGTATCTAATTTTATGTCTAGTTATTGTTTGTTGGCATTAAAGGATGACAATTTATGAATGCCTCTCATCCTCGAAACACCAACTATCTATGGCCTTATTATTCTGCATGCCTCTGCCTTAAATTTGTCATGAGTGTAGAAACAAATCAGTAATGGGCTATGGTCTGTCATAGGCCGGAGAATAAAAAGTGGCATGGGAAGATATGGATTATTAAGTCGGTGACATAGTATAACTATTTAGCACAAAGCATGCACGCAGCAAGATCTCTAATGATTATTTGCTTGGTAGCTATTGAATCTTTATTCAGTTTTCCTGTTCATAGTTCATCCTCGTATTTCACTTAAGAATTATTTAATTTAAATCTATTTCAGATTTATGACAGCATCTGGGTGCATGGGAGATCTGCTCCCATGCATTCGGCATGCTTGCGGAGATCTTTTCTCGTGAAAATGGAGTTCTCTTCAAGTCTCCAAACATGTGCTTCAAAGGTATTTTGGCTTGTGGGTATGTGTCAGACCAAGTTTTTTGAATCATTGATGTTGCAAGTGCAAGATATTTTGATTGTTGCTTTGGTCGGAGCCACCCTTGCACAGACTATCGATGTCATATGACTCATTGCAGATTGCAGTCATGTAATAATAGTGTAGAAATGAAGTCACATTAGTAGGAATTGTCATGTCCCCTCATGTCTGTAGGGGGCATCGACATGGACGTAAAATGCATGGTGACATGTCATGTCAGCTGACATTCAAAAATGTCAGTGCGACATGTCAGATATTTACGTCGGCTAGTGGTGCTGACATTGACACAAATAGCAGTCAAATGATGTCTCATTGCTGACATTTTCAGTACATGATGAAAAAACAAGGCATAAGGACTCATTAAACCATCTTAGGACTGTTTAGAAATGAATTTTGAACACTAATAGCATCATAAACACAGCTTTAAGTTAACTTTGCCCACCCACCCACCCACAGGTTAACTATTAAGCACACTACGGACCTAGATATTCTCTACCTCCACTTCAGCCAAATCATCTCCCCAGATCCACGTGGAGCATCCGAGCTGACATTTTTGTGAGTGACTCAGCCCGTGATTCTGTCAGTTCCAGTCACAATGTCACCGAGACATGGGTTGCGTCAGCAACCTTAGCGACATTTGAGTGTCAGCTGACATGACATTGACATGTCAGCTGACATTCCCAACTAAGAAAAATACTCAACTTAGTTAAGCTATCAGATCTAAATGCCAATAATGGTGACTGCAATACTATCGCCGTTGGCGTGGTTCCATTGGCCTGTGCCAACGGATACCGCGCCTGCCAGCCAATGTCTTGTTGTGCCTAAATTGATGTAGGCACTTCCTCTGTTGTGCCAAATATAGCATCACATTTGACATGTGTAACATGTCTGTTTTCACTCTGACACAAATTCATCAAATTACTTGATGAAGTGTTGTTTAACGTGCTTGGCAATGGCTCAATCGTTCATGCGACTGAGTAAAAATTCAAGCAGTTCAATAAAACTGCAGTACTGAGATTGATTGGAGCAAGAAGACTCTGAAATCAAACCTAAACTTCTATCAACATTTTATCTAATATTATCACATCACCTACAATCCTATTACCGCACTATCTAGTATATTTTTTGTGTGCTCCTAGCTAAATAAGTTATGTGTCTACCGCCTCCCAGTCTCTGATTGGTGCTTTGATCGATGGTTTCATTGTTCACAGCACAAACTTTTAAAAAGCTTCTATAACACAATCAAATATCAAATGCAGTCACTGTCTCTCTCATGAGATGAGGAAGAAGCAATCAAGAAGAAAAAGACACATTTTTAATTTCAATCTAATATAGTCCAATGAGGCAAACAAACAGACAAATCAAAGTCATTGCAAAACCATTCACATCCAAGTACATTATACGAATGTAATAAATCTTTCTCTACATTGTGCGTGTCGCAACAACGGACCATTCAATTTTGTTTCGTATTGCAACGTATTGAAAAAAAAAGAAAGCGAGAGTATAACAGCAACCTAGCCTTGACTGTACTTGAATGGATGGATGATTTATTGGGGGCAATAATACCAACAAATTGAAAAAGTCACTGCAAAGCAGCGACACGCCTTTTTTACGGGCCAGCCATCATATTGTACAGTGTGCAAAACCATTCATTTTCCAATGGCGTTTTCATTGCACCCGAGGCAGTCAAGATTTGAATTGCCTCGCTTAAGCATCTGGATCTAGGCCGATGGAATGCTTCTTCGAATTGTTCGCACCAGTCATCTTGTTCATGGCGTGCAAACTGATGGATTGCTTCATCTGTCGGCTGCGCGTCGACAGCTTGCCAAAGCGACAGATGATGTCAAACTTTCACCCTTTCGCGCCACCATCAAACGTGGGAACTAATACCTATCATGACAAGATCAAACTTCCCAGTTTCCCGCCATTTCCAACATAGGAACCAATATTCAAGTGATAAAGAAACTGGCCCCCTCCTTGCTTCGGCCGTTTTGATGACATGAAAGATGTGCAATCAAAGGGTTCTTTTTTGAATCATCCATCAATTGTTCCATCGTGCAATTCTTGGATCAAAGCCACAATTGCGATACCACACGGCACCCATTTTCATTCTTGCTTGACGCACAGCCTCTTTGCGAACGCCATTGCATCGTCGACGACGCTCTAGAGAGGGCAGAACAAGTTTTGGAGAGGGCGTTCTCAATTGTTGCGGTGGTTTGTTTGAAACATTTTCAGAAGAAAATTTCATGAAGTGAAAGGCGATCGAATTGTGGTGAGAATTGATTGTGGTGATGATTGAATTCGAATTGTCGTTGTTTGGTTTGTGTTAATTGATTCATTGACGTTCGCTTTGAGGGAATGCGTGGTCTTCGTCTCTCTGCATTTGATTTAACTTTACGAAAATCAGGAAAGGGGCTGCTTTGATTGCTTCACTGTCATGCCGCATTTCATTTGGATTAATTAATTCGAGAATTGTTTCATCTTGCAATCTGCTTTTACTGTTGGGCTGTTCTGTACAGCTCACTGCCTGCTTTGCTCCACTTTCACGGGAAAAATGCAAGCTTCAGCTCTTGCTTTCAATCATCCTTTGCTTTGTCTTTTCATTGATTGTTTGATTTCAAGTGACAGCGAAGAAAAAGCTTGTTAAAATATAGTCAACCTTTTATTCTTTGTCAAATGAAATGTAGGCAAACCTATAGACATTGGCAACCAAAAACATCTTCCAGATAGAAGGGATCTTACTCTGGTTAGTGCAAGTTTCAATAACTTGCTGGATTGAACACAGTTGAGAGCTTTATTTACAAACTCGGACTTGAATCTCGTTGACTATTCCTCGTGCTCACAATTTCTTTCTTCTCTATCTTACCATTCATTCTCAACAATAATGCAGTCTATTTAGCAAAATAATATCCATCAACAAATTCAAAGAAAGAGCCCTTTTGACTACGGCATGTGCCATTAGTTTGACTAAGAATTGAACAGTTAACAACTATACCTGCCTACAAACTCAAATCATCTTCACAGTAGAGAGAGACCAATTTACGCTTGTCTTGAAGCCAAACCAACAAACCATCATTCAATAAACAAGTGCAAATAATTTGCACTCATCTCAAGGCCAAACACATAATATATCGTACAATCAACATAACACCATTACAGAGTAAATATGGGCAATGTGGCAATAGCCTTCATCAACAGCACCGTTGCACTCAACGAATTCCTACTCTCCAAATACAATGCACGGCTCGAACATAAGCGCATAGCTTCGCTTATACCACGATACCTCTCGCGACTCAATAGATCCGATTCTTCCATTACTACACTCAACCTAAACAATCTTGGTGTCGATTGTAATATCATTAAAAAACTGGCGTCTCCACTCTATGCCAATGCCAGTCTATGCGTGGAGGAATTGTACCTAGAAAATAACCAAATTGGATCCGAAGGTGCCACCTGTGTAGCAAGAATACTAGCCAAGGATAAATGTCTCAAAATTGTCAGTCTCGCCAATAATCCAATTGGAAGCATGGGAGCCATGGCACTAGCATCTGCCATTGCCTCCAATTCTACACTTGAAAAACTCAATCTAAGTCAATGTAATATTGATGATGCCGGAGTGGCCAAATTAGCCGCCAGTCTCAAACGGAATAAATCACTCAAATACCTCAATTTGGAAGGAAATCCCATCTCCTCCGAAGGCATTCATCATTTATTCAAATGTATATACGACACATCCAATGGTATCACATCCCTATGGTCCTGCAACCATACCATTCGATCCTTCAACAACGGCATGACCACGCTATACTCCCCCTCCTTCCCCGACACACGAGCCAATCGACTCCTAAGTTGTAAAATGTCCGAAATCCTAGGATGGTGCAACTGCCGTTCCACCTCACGACAAATTGCCGCAAGTCGAAAGATATTACGGTATTTTTTCAAAGATGAACCGGATGAATACAGAATTACATTGGAGAATACTGAAGAAAAGCTCGTTCCGCATTTGATGGGGTGGTTGGGGAGTCATGGGGATATGGGGGTTGTGTATGATGTTGTTAGGAAGTATCCTTGGTTGGTGGAGAAGAAGCATGATTTTGATGACGACAGTGGTGAAAGTGTTCATGGGAGAGGTCCAGTTATGATTGTGGAGAATATTAATAGCAATAGCAGTGTTGGGAGTGGCAGTGCTGTCAGTAAGAGTGTCAGGAAACGAAAGCATGTGGGAGATGTATCTATCGATAGTGGCAGTTTTGATAATGATTCAGAGTTTGTTTCGATTGATGAGTTGGATTCAAGTGCTAGAATTTATGGAGATGAAAGGCTTGTGAGAAAGAGTTGCAGGGGGTGTTGAGAGACAAGAAGAAATGTGTTGAGATTTTTGCAATTTTTGCTTGATATCTAGTACTTGCTGTTATACTATTTTGCGCTACTTGCTACAGTCGCTCTAGCTTGCGCTGTTGATTGATTTGTGTTGGTTGGACAATTGAATACATATTACTTTCATAATGTGTTTGTTAGTGTAATTTTGTACAATTTGGGATAAGGTACCATAGAATATCAAATTGTCAAAGTCATTTCCAACAAGCAGTTGGAAATTATCTAGTGTAAAAATCAACAGAGTGGCGTCAGGAATAACGGCATGGCAAGTAGAGGTAAATGAGCAAGGCTGACAAAGAAGTTCGAAATGGCATTGACAACTCTGTGGTCAAGTAGATGCTCGTTATAATGGCGTGATGATGTTTCTGTGGATATCTAGGCAGAGAGAATAAGCAAGAAAGATAAAAAACATATTCATTTCCGTTCCAATGCCCCAGCAGTCTAATTTGATTGCAGGTGATCAGAATCAATCAGATGCGTCCAAAGCTGCCCATGTGTCTGAAAGTCGAGCAAAGACAAAACCGGTGAGTTTAAATGAAATACCTAGAAAGCTGGACAGTTGTGTGGCCTACAGATTAAGATTCACAGTTATAAAGATGGAATGGCTACAAAAGAAGCAATAGACAGATACTTTCCAGACAAACTAGGGTTGACCAAAGACAATATTAATGGCGTTGTGGAAAGACTGACATTGAGAACTAATGCACCAGATCTTGTAGAACGCTAGATGATAAACTAGAGTTCATGGTAACAATGTGCTAACAAGTTATGAGCTTAATGTTCCGCGCAAAAGTACTGCCCGGGGTTCGTCTTTCGTGTGGATACCTGAGCCGTCTGTCTATGATCCGTCACAGGATTGTCACATCCTTGCACACGATTGCCCAATCTTGTCTTCTTACAATAGTTGCTCTCTCTTTTATGTTTCACTTCTGTGGTCATCCATCCGAGTCCACAATTAGCAACAATTGCCCTAACCCAAGGTTCAAACATTCCCACCCTTGGAAATCGATATCTGTTTTTGTTTTGCCAGGATTTTTCTCTTTTTGCACTGAACGAAGGGCCACCAAACCTTTGTCTGTCTATTGGTATTTTTGCTATCACTGTCAGATGTTTTCTCGTTGGGAATCTATTCTTACATCACCACCCTTGGAAATCCCCACCTGTCACTCTACCATGCACATAATCCATCGCAATGGAGCTGGAGGGTGACCAGGCCTTGCTGTGCTCTACATTTCAAGGATCTTTGTCTAGTGGATGATGATAGAAGAGGATTCCGCTGATGATGATGAAGAATTAATTTGAATGGGTGAGTGAGAGATGTTGGTCTGATAGGAGGAAGGGTCTCACTCCGTAAATATCTTCTCCCGCATCATTTGCAATATTGTTGTCTCGCTTGCTCTGTTGTTCTTCTTGTTCAGGCAACGAAGACCAGGTAGTTGATTTCATTTTTGTTGTCAGTTGGCTCCGGTTCATTTGTTTGTTGACGCAGCGCCACTGCACAGCACTGACAGCTACTACACATAGCCTCCAGCCATTACCCTGCTGCTCCTGTCTGGCTAGCAACACCTGAAGCTTCCGTTTGGACCTAAGAGCAATGATACCAACTCAATACTCAGAATCTGTCACCATGCAGAAATCACTTCAGGTTAGGAAAAGGATTTTGGAGAAGATTGACTTAGTGTATCATATGGGTATGGAAAAGATCAAAAAATGTCTTGATACGTACCCAGCCAAGTTGGGATGAAGGCACTGGCTAGTTCGCCTCAAAGATGCTAAGTCACGACTTAGAGGTTGGATGAGCAAAGCAAGTTCTACCTACTTTTAAGATTTATCAAGATATTTGGATACTAATGAACCAAAAGAACACATAGCTGATCATTAGTATCAAATCATGCTCCTGCTGATTTGTTTCCATGTAGATCTCCTAACTTGAGCCTTGTACAAAGTGCCTCGACAGCTTCTCCATCCCAAAGAGGCAGCTTGATATGGGGGAGGGCCGTATCGAGAGGGACCGAAAGGGTTTCTTTAGTAGCACCTTGAAGTGCTTCGACGTGGAGGGTGAAAATTCTAGGACCATTGTTACCTCTGTTTCCACGTCCAGCTCCAGATTGAGGAGAACGACCAGGAATGTAGCCAATACCACTTCCAGACGACTTAGGAGGGGTAGAGTATTCGTTATCATGTCCAAAAGACCTGAGAGGGGTATTCTATGTAAGAAAGGGTGCACCAGAAGAGTTGTCAGTCTCGTCCCTTAAAACAAGAACTTGTTCAATAATCTTTTTCTTTGCTCTGTGCGCGAGGTCATTCAAATTGGGTTTACGCATGCGACAACGCCCTGCCCTGCTGGTGGCTTTGGCACGCATAAAAGCAATGATATTTTCCCAGTGATTGATTGATTGAATTCTTAGCCGGACGTTTAAATCTATACTATAAAATAGATGCCGATTGCTTCGCTGCCGCGCCTTGCCTAAAATTGCTTTGACAAGAAGGATCTATCCATAGTGTTATCAAGCCGTAAAGTCGCTCCACTATCCTTCTCCTATTCCCTAAAAAGGTGAACATTCTAGAGGGGACTGCGTTCAGTGGCCCATGATTGTCTGTTTTTTGTGTTGACTTCAGCCTTGGATATCCTCACACAGGCTGCTATTGGAGGCACCATCAACCAGACAAAAAAATTCCAATTGTTCCAATTCATTCCACAAAAGGTCCACAAAGAGTGCATTTTCTCTGGATCCAGTGTCCGTCTGAAGGTAAGCAAGTTTGTGGGATGGATTCTTGTAGTTGAAGTTGAACTATGCGTGATCTATCGGTGCATCTGGCGGGAGGGGCACCCATCACATCCATCACCCATCACACCCACATCACTATGTACCACCACGTACACCTGCACCGTCCACATCAACATGCATCGCCTACATACAACGGACCAACAACACTATCGATCCACTTCGAACGAATTGGTTGAAGAAAAGAGACTACGGATTGACCAGTGTTCTCGGGCTTGGCAATGTGAACCAAAAACAAACTTCCGGCAAACCGCATCACCACGAACCGAGACAATCGACCCATGCTGACGGTAGCACAGGTACGTCAACGTTAACTCTGTGTTGGTTTGTTTGTGTCTTGCATTCTGCTGTCTCATCGATCTGACAACAATATGAATATCGACAGGTGCACCGCTGACCTACTGACAACGGCAACAAACAAGAACCGAGAACACAACGTGTGGCAAGGATCGAACCAACATCGTCTTTCGTGGGGAAAGAGTGCAAATCGTCGGTACGTCAGTTCAGTATGCTTTTGCTTGCTTGCATCACATCAATAATTTCTAAACAGCGGTGCTGCAGAAATCAGAGATAATGTCAGGTGGCTGTGCCCGACTTTTTTGCAGATGATAACAGCTTTCGCTTGTCGAATACATGCCTCTTCTCATTTTCTGAACAGTCCACCCGAGTCTCCTTGGTGCATTGACAAGAAATCGAGTCTTGCAGAGGTACATTGTCGACATCTGTGCATTTACTCAGGAGTTTCGAGAGAATGAAATGCCAATCCACCCACAACAGGAATTCGCTTGCCATTGGAATTGCATATTCATAACCATAAAATAATCTCTTTTTGCACCAAGCACATGCATTGCCTTTCGTACATTCTGTAGAGATTAGATTCTAGTTCGACCTCGCACCTCATGCAGAGATGGTCATTCTCCATTTTAAAATTTGCATCGTCATTTGAAATGAGACTTATGCCGAATCAATATCTCGAGCAAACGGCCGAGCTTCAGAAGTCGTCGAAGCAAACGAAAGGATCTGCGGTCAAATGGATGCTCTTGGATTCGGACCATATTGGTATTGGATCAATTTCCTCTTCGATCGATCACCACGCGTAAATCGCCTAACAAAAAGGG
>JALLAY010001428.1:0-10495 GCA_036939635.1 Cyclotella baltica | reverse complement strand
TGAAAAGCCCGCGCGGACGGGGAGGGGCCCGTAGCCGCGCGCCAAAAAGAAAAAATTTAAACTAACGTTGTGCGATCCAGGTAAAATGGAAACTTTAAACAACACTTTACGGGAAAATGAGATCGAATTGGTTTTAAAAAGGCGAGAATAAAAGCGAGAATCGCCTTCACCCACTCAATGGTCAACCACAACGACTATAACCTATAACACAACGACAATGGCCGCCCCCGCGTCCTTCGAACAACAACAACCGCTCCGCCCCCACCTCGCTCCATCATATCAACAACGACCGCCCCACCCCGTCGAATCTACAACGACTTCCTCGCCCCATTCAACGACCGCCGCGGCCACCCCAATCGAACAACAACGACCATCCCCCTCGAATCAACCATTGGCCTCTACCCCTATTGAATTTTCACAAAGGCCCCATCGAAAAACAACGACGGCACCCATCGAATTAACACCGACCGTCACCTTCGAATAGTACGACAACCTCCCCTTCGAATCACGTCACTTCGAATTGAAGGACGACCGGCCCCTTCGAAACAAAACAAACACAACGACGAGCGCTCGAATTCGACGGGAAGTTTTCCACCGAGCAAATCTCCGACTGTCCATTCAACTTCGAACCAAACGCAACGATGAATGCCCTCATTAAATTCAACGAGATTTCTTACTCCCAGCCCAACTCCGAGCGTCGATTCAACGGCGACTCTTCCGAAATAAACGACGTCCGCCCCACCGCATTACAAATCCAACAATGGCCACCTCGATTCAACAACATTTGAAATCGATTCAAAAACAACTTCCTCCCCAATCCCCCCCCCCCTGAATGAATTTGACAACGTCGGCCACCAAAATTAGGTGAGTGTGTCATGACTCAATTCATTTTCTATTTCCTTTTCTCTGACCAATTCAATCTTTTTCTCTCGCAATGAAGATGGCGACCGCGCCCTACTCTTCTGATCCCAAAATCGAATTCAAACCAGCCGTTCAATTGAATTCAAACGAGGTAAGCACAATGTACAACAAAATTGAAGACGGAAGGCGAGTGGTTGAAAGATTGTTTTTAATTGATTGAAATTTGCAGTTTGCAGTGCTGAACTCAACACACCCTGCTCTCGTGTGACATCAATTGCCACCACCCCGGGAATTTGTAAGTTAATAAGCGATGCAGCTCCAGTGAATTGCTTTTCTTGCCTATGAAAGAACAATCAGGAAGATGTCGAGGAAGGAGGTTGTGTTCTTTGGATTGTTTGCATTCTTCCATTTTCGAATCTGTCAATTGAACTCGCAATTTCTCTAGAGGGGAAAGAAAGCAGCGGAGCGTTGAGATGAAAAGATTAAGATGTGCTCCATTTCAGGTTGCAGGAAACAATAAATATACAACAATCAATCAGTGTGTGGGCAGCAAACTGGATGTGATTCCTTCTTCGTGTCCATTTGAATCGCTCCAGTCAGGTAGAGAAAAGATTGTGGCAAAAATGAACACAACAAGTAGCTGTGTCGTAAGTACAGCCATATGGATTTAAAATAATTTGTTGTAATGCCCTATACTGAGTACTTATCCATGCAGTAAATGAAAAAATGATAAACCCCAGGGATGGATGCTTCTATGCTTTGCTAGAAGCATCCATCCCCTCCAAGAAATTAGAAGCAACCTGTTAGCTTGGACATTCCTGTTCCACAGATCATGACCACCTTATTTCTAAATTGACAATCTAACATACCTGGAGAAACAGCCAAGAGTTGGTTTAGGGTGCCTTGCACAAATTTATCGTCCAAATGACTAAAATTCTTATTTCCAGATGTGCAACAACAATTCTAGAAATGTAGTGCAATAAAATCAATATATTGAGATTGACCGGCACAAGCATGAGGAAACAGCAAAAAATCTATAAACAATTTGAAACTAACTTTTCACACAATACACTACTCTTAACATTATAATATCTCAAATTATCTAGCATATTTTTTGTGTGCTCCTAGTTTTCTCTACGCATCTCAAATACATGATCTTGCACAACACATTTAAAGTAGCGCAAGATTATCCATTTGTCAAGTAGTCTTCAAACTGCTTCCACCCACTCGGTCAATGCAAGTTGTAGACAGCGGCTTTTGGATGAAGAGTGATCTCTTGGATGAGATGACTAGACTCACAAACATTATTCTGGTGGGTAATTGTCACTGTTGGTGAAACAGTGAGCAAGCAATGAAGATGTTCCAAATGGATCTTCTCTCATATCATGATTAAGCGACTGGTAAAAGGTATTGTAAAAGAATCATGATAATGGTGGTTGACCACTTGGTTTGGAATATGGTAAAATCACTAATGAGCTGCTAGAACACTGCTAGCAGCTTTTTCTTCACTGTTTCTCAAACAGAAGTTGCTTTTCCTATGCAACACACATCACTAAAGAGATCACTGCAACAATAATGGTTGCAATACAAGATCATTGACAACCCTCCAAGAGATATTGGTCAAACATGACATCCGCTTGATTTGGTATACAGTACTAACCATGAAATCAAAGAACCACCATCATGCTGGATTTTATCGCTTTGAACCAAACTGTATATATTACTATCATGATTGTAACAAAACATATATTCTCTTATTCAAAATCATTCCCATCTACCCCTCAGCAGCCAAAATATGATCCCTCATACATTGCCCAAGAGATAGTCCCACAACCACCCCAATAATTAACTTCCATTGCATTTCCTAGAGATAGACCCACAACAACCTTCAGTATCAACTTTACCCCATGGCAATACCTCTTGGTTTGTTCTCTTTCTTTTACTGCTGCTGCTCTTTGTACTGCTTTTGGAATCATCGTTGATTGTATTATGTGACCCATTGACTATGTAATGGTTGCAGGTACCAGCTGTTGACTCCAGAACTATGCTTAGCTTGTTGAGATCTCTTCTCGGCCCAGAATGAACATATTCCATTTTGAGCAGCTTAGAAAATACCATGTCATGATTTTTCAATGCTTGTGAAATGCTAACAAGAATCAATTAGATTGACTAGAGATCAATCTTTAATTAATCAACTAATATTTGCGGTCATCTGGGTTATTCAAGAAGCTGGTTTGTCCATAGCTTAGCAATCTTCTCTTATGAGTTGTTTTTCTGTTGTGTTGCACTGAATGACATGCTAAAGTCTGAAGATTTAAGGAAGACACTCATTTTAATTCCAAACAGGCGTACCAAAAGAAGTGAAAGTAAAACTGCTTATACAAACGAGAGACCAACTGAACTTTGATGACAAAAAATTGAGTCACGCATCATAGCTTTACTTCCACAAAGATGGCAAGCTGATGAT
The DNA here is from genome assembly GCA_036939635.1 of Cyclotella baltica. NCBI lineage: Eukaryota > Bacillariophyta > Thalassiosirophyceae > Thalassiosirales > Thalassiosiraceae > Cyclotella > Cyclotella baltica. The sequence continues at coordinate 7,167 of JALLAY010001428.1, read as the reverse complement.
GCTACATCTGACTGTGGGGAAAGATTCACCAAGTGGGCAAGTTTCAATGTTAGCTATTTGTTTCCAGTAAGCTAGAAGAGCTATTTGAGTTGTACTTATCAACTAAAATCTTGACTAATTTTTCTCGTGTTGCTTTTTTAGATGTAAAAGAGTTTCATAACATGATTGATTTCGCGGTGCAAAATGTCAATGAACTTGCTCAATGCGCACAATGCCAGGACAAAAAGGCAATTGAGTGGCTGTTGCTTAAAGTATTCATGTTAGGGCTATTTACCAAAGCACTCCAAAGTTCATCTACAAAGTCTAAGACACATTTTTCAAGGAAGAAACTTGCTTTCACTCTAGGCAAAATTCGTAGGGATATAGTTCGTAGTAATGTAAACCATTTTCGTCTCTGGCATGAAAAGTTGAATTTGATGGTTTTACTGGATCTATATTGCAAATTTCTACTGCACAGCATTGCATAATGTAATGATTTGCACTCTTTCTATTCATGCCACTTTTTCATCAACGTCATCATCTCTATTCAAATTGTTGGAGTCATCATTTTCTTGGTCATCATTAACACCATCCACAGCCTCATTCTTACTCTGTTTCCAACCCCAAGGAACATTCAACGTAACAACATTCTTCAAAGCCCGCTGAATCCCCACCCCGGCACTCTTCTGCACACCCTCATCCAACACAGTATTCGTCGCTGCAATCTTTAAAAACTCCCCACCCCGCTTCTGCAACTCCTCATTCTGAAAACTCAAATCCAACAACCGTATAGCTGCCAACCTCACCCCTTCTGAATTCAAAGCTCGGACAATCAAATCAATTAAATGTTGTTCCGTCTTTTCTTCACGAATTAATCTTTGAAAGAGTAAACTTAAACTTTCTAATGTTTCGGGACTGTTGGCAACGGTTGTTAATGTCTCTTGAATTGTCCTTCGTAATGAATCTTGTTGTAATGTCATGGCGGCTACGTTGGCAACTTCTTCGCTTGTACGTTGATACATTCTAGTTCGGTATTGATAAAATAGTACTCCTGCGGCTACTACGGACCAGAGAGTGTATTTGTTTGTCAATAACTTTTTGCTGTCTTGCCATGTGTTTTGGAATTGTTGAGGTAGGTACCCTTTCAGTTTGGTTTCTACGCGTTCACCAATCTTTTGAGCCAGGTTCTCTATTGCTTTTAGGGAAGTGGGTATTTTGACCACGTGGGATTGGATGTTGATGAGCTTTTGTTCGATTATATAAGATCTTGCTTCAGCCCGTCGGGCGAGTGATTGTGTTTCTGTGGTAGATGCTTGGGACTGATGGATGATGTAGGTTAGTTTTTGAATGTCTGCTTGGAGGGTTGTTAGCTGTTGTTGTAATGTTTCAATTGAATCTATTTTTGCATTTGCATTTGCATTGTTGCTATTGTTTGGTTTGTTGCTTGATAATGATCGTTTAAATGAGAGGTTTGAGTTGTGCCTAAATAGAAATATTGTTTGTGCATTTCCACCGCTCAAAAATAATGGCCCCCGTCCATGTATTGTCGCACTTGCATTGTTGCCATTGTTTGGTTTGTTGCTTGATAAGGTTCGTTTGAATGAATGATTTGAGTTGCATCGAAATATTGTTTGTGCATTTCCACCACTCAAAAATAATGGTCTCCGGCCATGTCCAAGGTCCATAGCTCTATTACGTTTACCAATCAAGGTGGATTGCGATGCAAAAGGATGACGCCGCATTAAATGAAAACTCCTGTTGCAGTGAAGACATGCTTCAAAACTTTTTTGCAATGAAGTAGATAGTAAATTGAAATGGTTCATTTGACTTTGGGACAACTGCCAGACAGTGTTACGCGAGAATGTCGTGGGAATCATGTCTTTGATCTTGTGTCTGAGTTCCATAGAGTGCGCTGTTCCTGTTGGTGGTTGTGGAGGGGTGCCGTGTGCGGTGGCGGTGGTTCGGCGGTCGGTCCGTTGTTGGCTTGTTGCTGTGGCTGTTTGTGGAAACTGATAGCTAATAGCGGAGGCAGGGCGCTGCGGAGGGTATCCATGATAGGGCAGTCGGAATTTTTGTCAATCTAGAGTACCGTTGTAATAATATATCTTAATAGGGCGAATCAATGCTCACCTTTTTAGACAGGCCTCCTCATCTCGCTCTCGCTCATCATCCGTCCTCCGGCCGTTCGACCACCCAGTTCTCATTCTCAAAGACCTCTTGTCTTTCTTGCTTTCAGGTTGCGTTTGCTTCTCGGCGCGATGCAACAATGCCGAGAACGTTTCCCTACAGGCAAAAGCTGGTGAAGATGAAGACGGCTCAGATGCGATTATCAAAAGTATCGTAACCAAGATGCAAGTATTCCATAATCAGCACTTATCTATCGATCACCTCTTGGAGTCTATAACAGAAAGCTTTTCACACAGCGGTGACTAAAAGATTATACTTCCTTACAAAAGATATCAACAGCATAAAATACATAAATTGAAATTACCTACACTTCTTTAACAATGAGTTTTGATATCCGGTTCCTACGATTCATGACCACTGTTGGCGCTTTCGCCTTTACTTCCTCTTCAACAACAGAAACAGAACCTGTTGATGCCAATGCTACCCAGGACTGGGCCGCTGCCTGCCTACAAGGACTTGCGACTTCTAACTTCAACATCCTCCAAACAGACCAGTATCATCTCTGGTTCAATGAGACCAGCATCATGCAGCTGGCGCAGTCTGGTACGTACATTGGGCCGGAAGAAATGGCCGAGTATGTCGAGTTCGCCAAGGCACCGTTCTTTGATTACTACGTCGCCGTTGAAAATTGGGCTAAGAAACCAATCAAATTTGGACAAGATGAATGTGTGTTGCTTACAGCCGGAACAAACAAACTCCAGGTCAACGCTTCCATGGGTGATCCCGTGTGTCTCGAATCAACTGTAGGGTTCAAGCTGCACTACACTGTTGCTGAGGATGGGAGTGATTTCCTTATTCACCGAACCAATCTTTTCTACTCTGAAGGGTTTCTTCATGAGCTTTTTGCAAATCATTTCAACGCAGATGGAATGAGAGACTACATTTGTGACGATGTATTGATGACCAACTGCTCAGAAACCGTTGCATTCAATCAGCTGACATCAGAATCCTGCAAGCGACAGTATGATGAACTTCCCGGAACGAATGAAGGTGGTTATTTAGATGACAACTCCAAAGGATGTCGTATTTTGCACTCTGCCTTTGCCAAGACCAATACTAAGCACTGTCCACATCTATCTTTTTTGCCAGAAGCCGATTATAAGAATCGCACCAAATGTCAGGAATCATATGGAGTTTTAACAGAAGATTTGTTCACCGATGATGAGCTGGATTTCATTGGTGATGTTGCTGTCAATTCTGGGTATGATCGACTCACCAAATATAAAGAATGTGAGTATGAGGAGCCTGGTCGTTCAAAGAGGAACTCCATTGATACAGATAATCTATTGGAAAGTTCTTCTGATAACACGTCTACATCGGGTGGGTTTCATGTCAGTCTTATGAATTTCTTTTCCTTTGTAACTGTTTGCCTTTTTCTTGCAAGCATTTTTTGAGCGGAAGGAATTGTGCAGTGTCTAGCCTAGAGAGTATGTAGCCCAACCAGTTTATTCTTTCCGGTTTTCTTTGTAGTTTGATCTTCAAGTGAGCTAACACACTGTACGTAAGCAACAATTCTATGCCTCAAAATGAATTGGACTTTTGTGTTTAGAATCAAACCAAACATTTCAAGAATGAAATAACTTCAGTTCTTCAAAATCAGTTAGTATTTGAGTTTCATTGTCCCACATATCTCCTTAGTATTTAGCGATGGTTGGTAACTTGCTATTGTGAAAACTGTCCCCCATTGCCCAATCACGTGGTGTTCTTTCACCCTAGATTCTTTATTTAATGGATACTTTGATACTTATTTAGAACTCTGTGTGTTCCTTGAACTAAGCCATTTGTGGCAAGTAGTGCTATCACTTGCGTGCAACTTTAGTTCCTTCATATTGTAACTTGAAGAGGCAATTGTTATCTAATCATCTGATAATGTATTCATAATGCATACCAAAATATTGTTCTTGGTCTTTAGATTAATAGTTTCACAAAATGGATGATGGTTTGGAATTCTATTGTTGCCAATACTGCTGTAGCCCTTGCTACACTGCAAGATGAAATCATCCAGATCCCCTACAGTAATGCTTAATGTGCAAGGCACAGTGTCATCAGTAAGCCACTACTTCAAAGACAGGTTGGTGGTTCATGATAAGAGAGAGGAAGCCAATACAATGACTAATATAGCTTGACAAATGCACACAGATGATTGCTGTCTCCATGCAGAGCGATTCAGAGCCAATTGTTACTTGGGATTCTGATTGTTTTGTTCAAACTACTCCACGGGACATTTAAATAAGAGCATGCAAAAAGAAAAAGGCAAAAATCCCCGAATTGGTGCACTTCTACTTCTCACATCACTTCCTTTGCAGAGTCACATATTTTTGAAAACACCCTTGTGACAACCGACGGTAGGCAATGCACCAAACTCAATGATCAACTAGATACTCGTAGCACAGTTATAGTAAAATACTTCATTGAAACACTAGATTATTGTTGAATTGCGACACCATATCCAAGTCTCACAATTTACTCGGCTACAGCTACAACTGATGATTCACTAGTCCAAACTTTTGCCTCCTTTTCTAATTGGTCGCCTATTTTTGATTATTGGTCATTTTTCAAATGATTTAGGTATCGTGGATACTACGTTGGCCAAAGCTACCTTCTTTCTACACAAATCATATCTCCAGCACACTCCTGTGAGACCTTGGTGAGACATCATTGTCGACATCAATGCTAACGGAGACTAATGTTGCCATAGAAGCATCATCTGTATAATATTCATTAACCTCGTGTCATTGTTTACCGCCTATCTTTCATCATTGGCAGCTATTCAAATGATTTAGGTATCGTGGATACTATGTTGGCCCAAGTTACCTTCTTTCTACACATCATATCCCCAAAACATAGTGTCGGCTTATATTGAAATGTGAATCTCAAAGAGGAAACAGGTCTATGATTTGTGGATCAAAGGATTAACTGCCAAAGTCAGATGACTTGATTTTGGATTTTAAATTTTCCCTGGAACTCCTTAAATATGAAAAATCATCTTTGAGTTACATGTGTTGTTGTTGCTCTTAAGTGGATTGTTGAGCCATTCTTTGAGAAGAATGTGGTAAGTTGTTGGTCGTGTTCATGATGTAAGTCATTTTCATCTCATGCACCGCCTCCCCTTAGTGATCTTTGTCCAAGTTGAACAACAAGTGAACCCCTAGCATACATTCTTGACCTACGGCTGATATTATTTTCTTCCCATTATTGGTACTGAGCTTGTCCATGTCCTTCCCTTTCTCCTTTGTAATCACCTTCAGTGCACCAGGATCCATATGAACATCGATTCCCAACAATCCAAGCGTCTCAGTCATTGCGGTCAAACAGCCGTAGTAATCTTGAACTCTCCTCACTTCTGCTCGATTTTCATGAAGTCCAACTTGGTCTGGTATAAAGCTAGAATATGTTCTAGATTTGACTTGTATTAGTATTTGTTGTTTTGGAGTAGCTCAATGAGGTGTAGTAGATACTTCTGGCTGAAAATGGATTTCCAATCAGGATCTTACCACTAATTGTCCCAAAAGTAGTTATAATGACTGCTTCTTTTGACTCTCTAGTTTCTCTTGGTTAGACAGGTAGCGATTCGTAAGCTTGCTGTATTTGATCTTGTTGGTGACAGTCATCATCCCAGTGCTGACATAGTGCTTAGACTCTGGTCCGACGCAGTTAGCATCAGCATCTCGTCTCATTGGTCTCTAAAACATTGGGGTCATACTTTTGTCCGACGTATATCTTCATGGCTTTCATTGAACATGGTGAGCTGAACAGATCTGTTGGATCTAGAGGTTTGTCCCCTTTTGTCCCGCTGTACTTTTCAGAAAATGAGATATGACCTTAATTGTTTCCCATGATCTCGTGACTGAACAAGATCTAAAGGCTGGCAGAAGAGGGCCTACAAACATACTGGATCCTATGAAAACCCGTGAATTAAGCGATCAATTCACAATTCAATTCAATGAAAGAATGAATAGTTTGCTGGATTGGTTGAAGACTTCAACTGATGGTTTCAGTGGTTCTGTGATGCCGTCCGTTATTTTGGCATTGGGTGACTAAATGAGAAACTCTCCGAACAATTCTCGCCTCAATATTCCTTAGGGAACTGACTATCACTTCGCAACTTCTTGTGCCGAAGAATACGCCTCAATTCGAGTTCGAGGAACTTTCCCTCCTGTTTCTTGGGGCAGGTTTCTTGATTCCCATTTACGGGACGGACCTCTAGTTGGATCCCATTGTGAAGACTTTGCCTTGTAGCTCAATGCATGCATCTAGAAATTTCTCCTTCTTGGCCTTGTCAGAATATCCGACAAAAGAACTTCTTGTCACTCTTAGAGGCATCTCCTGATCAATATCAGGCTTCTCATCCTATGCTGTCTCATTGTTGGTATCCATGATGAGTAACTGCGTGATTCAACAATAGAACCATCGTGGCAACCGGCAGACTTGATGATCAACTACTCATAGCAGATAGTAGAATACCTAATTGAAACACTAGATTATTGTTGAATTGTGACACAATATCCAGGTTCCAGGTCTCGCAATTCACTTGGCTACAACGCTAACTAGTGACTCATTTGTCAAACTTTTGCCTCCTTTTCTCATTGTTCGCCTATCTTTCATTATTGGTCGCTTTTCTAATGATTTAGATATTTTGAATACCACATTGGCCCAAGTTACTTTCTTTCTACAAATCATATCTCCAACACACATTGTTGGCATATTGAAATGTGAATCTCAAAGGTGAAACAGGTCTGTGATTTATGGACAGAAGGATTCGCTGTCAAAGTCAGATGACTTGATTTTAGATTTTAAGCTTTCTCAAGAACTCCAAAAATATGGAAGATCAGAGGATAGAGTGGTGTCTCGGCAAGTACTTACAGAAAAGAATATGTTCAATTAATAGTGGTCTTGGTGTGAGAGGCAGTTAGACAGAAATTAGGGAAAAAGAGCTCTGAAACAAGGGGGGACACTCGTGTCCCGGCAGATAATGGGCATGTGTTTTTCGTTAAGCAACAA
>JALLAY010001427.1:0-10490 GCA_036939635.1 Cyclotella baltica | reverse complement strand
AAAGATCGCGATCGCGATCTTGATGTGAGTGGACACTGACTCTATCTAAAAGTAAGAAATAAAAATATTGGAACAGAGGTAGCATTTGAGATTCCAAAAAGTGCATTAATCAACTCTATGGTACTGGAGATAGAAGTAATATCTCTGCTGTAATCCCCTTAGCACAATTAAAAACAGTTGTTGTTGCTCTACAATTAATACAGATACAGCAGCTGCAATTATAACAAAGATCATCAATATCAATAATATATTATTAACAACAATGTTGCAGCTGTAATGAATTTCCAAGGCACAGTAATTAGCCACTTCAGTAGCAGTCTACACAAAGACCAATCTCTCACCCACTATTACAAACAATGCTGCTAGCCCGCTGCCACCACTGCAATGCATCCCATAGTATATTAATAATATCACAATACAATACAACTTAGGAAATTAGGAAATTATATATATATCTACTTAAACTCTGTTTAACCATTTGCTGGGGTCTTCATACGCCGGATGAGTGATCTCTCTTCTCCCAGGATTCCCCTGGGTATTAAAGGCTATTTAAAGCCCTTATCTCCTGACTAAGCAGGAGTGTTAGGAGTTGTTTGCAAAACAAATGCCTCCTCAGTCTCCTGTGGTTCCAGCTGTGTCTCCTTCATGCAAGGCTCTAGCCGCTCTTGCAGCCTTCAACGCCAACAACCAGTACGTTTGATCTTCCCCTGAAGTGGTTTCCAGGTCTGACAGATTTATCTCCAACAAATATTTATCTTCCTCCATTAGTCCTTCCCCCCCTAGCTCCAATTGCTCCTCGATTTCTCTCTGAATCTCCTCCTTCTTCTTTGTTGCTAATGTCCCAGCCATTGCGTCGTGAACACACACGTTCCGGTAAAGCCATTGTCCGTGTGTCGCTTCCATCAGTCGTGTAATCAGCCCCCTAGACCACGTGTCTGTCGTCACTCCTTCGTTCCCAGACGTCTGACTAAGATGATAGTGCAGCCGAATTATTTCTTTTGAAATCATTCCTTCCATGAATCGTCTCCACCCAATCTCGTCCTGTGAAAGCGCCATACGTTGAAACCTCCAATCCTTTCCACTCACTGCCTCCAGCATTGTTGTACCACCCCGCCCTCTGGCGTAATCAATCAGACAAAACCGTAGCTCTTCATCTGTGTCCATCTCTATTAACCAATCATCGATAAGATCAACTGATTTCTCAAAACAGTCAACTCTACCCTCCTCTTCGCATGCCAGAACGTGACCACATGTTTCTATTTCTTCGTGACAGCTCGGGCAAACCTTGTCGTGCCCCGGAGTGTACCTTGCCTGCATTTCATTAGTTCCAGCGCTATCTGTCACTTGCTTACAGGCCCAGATTTGAAACATCCGTGGCACTTCGAGTAAAACTTTGGATATGGAAGGCCATGCTACTTCATCAAATTGGTTCCCCTCCAATATCTTAAGCGAGCTGAAGGATTCTCGTGCTACCGAGCGATTTGCCCACCACCGAAGATGGTCCCCAGAGCCGGACGTGATTTTAGTTTTCCCAGCAAAGACTGTCACCACTTCAAGTGGTAATCCTCTTTGTGGTGCAATGGGGAGTCCAACTTGTTGCTGTATGGCTCTTTTTGCAAGGGAGTCGGCTATGCAGTTGAGCTGTGATGGTCGGGATAAGTCAGAGAAGTTGGTATCATCATCTTGATGGGCTTTCACATGGAAGAAGCGGCGCCCGAATTTAAGTTGTTTGCACTCCACCATAATAATTTTTTGTATATCGGAGTGCTTACAGCTGCTCGGCAGTCTAACGGGAGGAAGATGTGCAATTCTGTTCAAGGCTCCCAAGCAGTCAGAGTAGATATCTGCCAGTCCTTTCTCAATGACCTCAAGTTTGTGACATGCTAATAATAGGAGGTGAATTGCTAGTAGACCAAGTAGTTCTCCTCGATATGCATTCGCATCCGGAGAGAGCTCTGTGAAATAACCAATCAGTCGTCCGTTTTTACACTCCAGTATAAATGCCGCAGAGCATAATTCAGGATGCAGCTCTCGAATGAAGGAGCCATCCGCAACTGCAAGTAAAGATTCATCCCGAATTGACTGAATGATCCAATTATCCTCACCTACCACCGTCACAGACTCCCAGAGCCAGTCGTTGCCCCAGCTACGCACCTCTTCTAACACTGTAGTTGGTGCCTCCTGCACAATTGGGTCAAAAGCGGTGTGACGAATTCGTACTGGGTCCGGAAAATCTCCTCGAACTGTGCAAGGGAGGCCCGCCACCAGAGGCTCAAGATCACTTTCTGCCAAATTCCATTGCATGGCCACATTCTCATCCAGCTCATATATATCCGATTTCGAGAAACTCGTATGTATGAGCCGTAAGGAGTCCACATCATATCTCCATTCCCAGATTTTGTGGCCATCCTTCAGAAAGCGTCCTAGTCTGTCCTGTATTCCACCTGGAGGGACTAATTGATTCAGTACCTGTCTCCAAAGCCGAAAGCTGGATTTCGGAGGGTTTTCGTTGGGGAACTTGTACTTTGACCAATTTTCCCCTTCAGGACGTCGGTAGAGGTAGCGGGGGTCAAGTTTCTTCCCATTCGACTGTAGAATGTCGGAGAGAAAGAGAACTTGTTGGTGAATGCGTACTTTGTTGAGAAGTAAGAGTTGACGCGGCTGGACAGGCCCATCTCCCAGAGTTTCTGCATGAGCCAGGCATCCCTTTCTCTTGGTGGCTCCACTTTATCGCCTCGTACCTCAATAGTGACTTTAAAGGCTTGGGCTTTTTCCCACAGAGTCTTCAGCCAGCTATGAGTCACCCACTTGGAATACCTCTGATATGACTCCAATAGCGGTTGATCGGAGATGCCCATTTCCAGCAGCATGGCATTATGCGAGATTCTGAGTTCCAAACCAATTGCACTTTGGCAGCCGAAGTGCATGAGCAGTTTGTTGGTTTGCTCTATTAGGCCTTCCACTGCAGGGTTAGGGCAGCCCACTCCAAAGAACTCTCTCCCCAGTTGTCGAATCTCTTTCCTCGCACTCCTGATAACTCCTCCCAGCGGAAGCAATTGCCAGTATTGTTTCTTGAGACAATTGTCCAGCACTTTCTTCTCCGCCGTGTTGGAACACAGGCCATAGCCCATCTTCTTCCAAAGCTGCCTGTCCACCAAGAACCACACATCCCGACGACTTAGGTGCCCTTCCTTTGCTCGATCTATCCAGCCTTGCCCTTTCTCCTTCATAGCTGCTATCGCCCTAGTAGCATCTCCTGTTGGACATGTCCAGACTCCAAGAGTTTCTTTTGCCTCCGTCACTGGCAAATGATCAATCTTCTCCGAGGTCCCATCCGGGAGTGGAACATAGATGTCATATTCCTCCTCCTCGTGGTTGTTCGCATAGACCCAGTCTCCATTCGTCTTCCAATCAAACGATATGAGGTGATAGAAACACTTCGGGGGTTTGTACGAGCCACCCGTGGCAATAAGAAGATTGCCCCAATTCTCTATACTGGATTGCAATTTATCATGAGCTGTACTGACATGCTCATTCTCCAGCATATTCAGATGTAGCATATCATTGTCATCCACGAACAGAATTGAAGAAAGCTTGCCTCGAGTGTTCGATATTGGGCATTTAAAACACGCTCCGTAACCCTTCTGACCATGAGCACGAAGGATAACAATGCTTATTACTGCCCAGCCGCCGGGAGCAGCTCCATTACCCTGACAAAGCCCTTGATACTTAATCTCAATGGTGCTGGTTGCAAAGTCTTTAGAGTCTCCGAAGGCTGTTCGTAGGAAGTACTTCATGTCCTGTATTGCAGACAGCATCGCCTCAACGGACTCCTCACTCACTCCAAATGCCTGAAATATGAGGGATGCGATGGCATGCGCTATCCTGTCGTAGCAGTTTTCAGCATCAATAGATCCCATACCGGCACAGATCCTCATTTGTCTGGCAATATCATAGAAGAGTGTTTTTGCCAGTGAGCCATCCTCTGAAGTTCTGCCTTGCTCCGAGAAGATTTCCTCTGCCATATAGCCATACCGCCGTGCATTATCTAACATTCTACTTCCATAGATAATCTTATTGGTGGCATTGAAATCGGCCTCCATAAGTAGGATCGCACGTAGTTTAGTGATAAGCGAGCATCCTTTTAGCTTTTCCAGCATACAAGTAACTCCTCGCTTCCACCTCTCAAGCGCAAAGCCCTTCCGAAGTGCTATTGTCGACTTCAAGGCATGAAGATATGAAATGAGCTCAGAATGGGCACCTGCAATATAGTGGGAGAAGTGGAGCTTAGACTCTGAAGATGATGTCTTTTCATTTGCTTTTGCCCATTTCTCCCGCCAATTGTTATGGTGAATGTTTGCCTCAACTGAGTCTGCTGGAATTGTTTCTCTAATCTTAGCAATCTCTTGAAACAGCTCCCGCGTTGCAGCATGCATGTCTTCATCGCCCTCATAGGTGCCTGCTAGCACTTGTTTTGCTGCTGGAGTGCGAGCCATGTAGCCAAATTCCCCTCTCAGTCGGCCCTTACAAATCGGAGCTTGCTCGGCTAGGTAGAAGCGCTTCCCATGAATTTGATCCCAAATAGCATTTTCAACAGCCGTTTGCTCTGTCAGCTCCTCCACTCTTCCATCACCAAGCTCCCGCTGTACCATACGAACGCTACCTCCTTGTCGCTGCTTCAAAGAGTAATTCAGCCTCCGCCAGAACGCCCGATTCTTCTCATTTTGTATGATGTCAAGGATCTTCCTCTCTGCCTCCTCATCCTGCTTATCTCTGGCCACTGTCAGGCGGCGTTGCAAGTGTTTCCTTCGGTACCTCTGGCCATGCTTCGTGAAGTAGTCACACTTCTCATCACAGACCTTAATACGTAGATGGATCTCTTTGATTGGTATCTGTAGAGCCTTATTAATGCCACACCGTCGAGCCGCCCGTTTCAAGTTGGCTCTGTTGCGGATTTGTCCTTCATGGAATCGAAGTATAGAGTGGTAGACTTGCCTGCGTCTAATCCAAATAGATGATTCAGGAGAAAAGGGAATTCTACCAGACTTGATCTTTCTACACTTCTTTTCTGCATGAAGCATGTAGCCCCGAGACTCAACATCTATCCGATCAATTTTCTCCTTGACCACTCCAACACATTGGCTAGATTGTTCAGCTTCTAACATTCTGCGCGGCAGCCTGTGAGCTATGATATTGCGCTCCAGATTGGCTACGTAGCGTTCCATCACTCGTGGAATTTTTGTGTTCAACCGCCTTGCTGCAACCCTCACAATCCTTGGCGGTGAGGTGCCTATAAGAGAACTCAGCTCGAAATCAACGACAAATAAACGATGGTCGCCCACTCCAAAACCTGCTGGCATCACACATGCACCTACAACAGAAATATCTGTGGTTGACCACACTGCATCAATTGGCTTGGAGCCTCTGAAGTAAGTAGCTCCCAGCTTCTTGCATGTGTAGTCGCCAACCACCTCTTTCATTCCCAGTTCAGACTCATCAGTCAGTGTTTTCCCAATACTTTTCCTATAAACATCTTCATTGGCATCGAGACAGACAATAAGTCTGTCACCATTCTGCCTCCATTCCTTCAGCTTTGCTATCAGATCAAGCCGGAATCTCGTTCGGGGGCATGTGGTATCCTTCTCTTCTGTGATGAAGTATCTTCGTTGCTGCTGGTAGGAGGTTCGGGAGTGTTTCTTCTTGTTGTAGCATGGATTATAGCCACAAACCACCCTTGTAATCAGATTGTTGCTCCCGCGAAACGTCATCACCACCCACCGTCCGAGACCAGTTTCGTCTTTCCCGGATTCAGCACTGTCGTATTGCTGGATTAGCGATCCATATGCTAACAGAGCTGTGCCACCCTCTTGAGATCTCCCCACCTCAGATGCCTCGTGAGTGTTGTGTGCAGCAACCGACCGTATCTCCGCCTCTCCTCCTTGGAACATCTGCGAAAATCCATTTTTGTTGTCCTTGTGACGAAGGTTGAGCCTATGTTCATTGTAAGCTACCAGATCTGCCTCAAGTTCATCAATAATCTCCTTAGCCTTATCCAATTTCTCGTTACCACTAATTCTGTTGTTGATAGAATTCATGTTCTCATAAAGCAATCGCACCACACCTTCTCTCTTCTTCCCAGGAGCTACCCCGTGTACTTGAAGCACTTCATCATCCACCACTCCTGCTTCTTCTAATTCTCTCCTCTCTACTTCGCCCTCAGAGTAAATCGTGTCATCATCTGTTAAACCTTCCGTACTGACCGTCCCCGTCTCATCAATATTGTCCCCATTATGAATTATGTTACTTTGCTTGTTGTTCGAGCGAAATCGAAGCGCTCGTTTCTCTAACGCAGAGAGCACAGCTGTGTGTTTTGTTGTATTCATTTTCCCAGCCTGCCTTAAGACTCTTTCATTGCCATATTTGTCTATCAGTTTAATAGCTCTCTCCGTTTCACATCTGCGCCGAAACTTTGCATGACGTGCTTGGCTCCGGCGCCCCCTATTACCCCGAGAACCGGCTGTATTGCGCCCATCTTCGCCGGTTCTCTCTCCACTGCCACTTGACGCCGGCCTAGGCCTCCCCGCGGCACCGGGAGGCCGGCCTACTTCTGTTATTCACCATTGGCCGATGTGCGAAGCTGTGACTTGCCCGATTCACTACCGAGGGAAGAGGAGTCGCCGCTCCCGGAGTCTTCATCCGACTCTACTTTTTCCTGATCACGCTTGGCCACCGACCTCTTAGTTTGATTGGGAGGTGAACCCGTAGTTTTTTGTGTGGATAGTTTGAGCTGACGGTACTTCTCAATAAGCTCCTCCTTTGCCATGTTGGTGAGAACACTTACGTCGTCTTCCTCATCATCTACATACTCCACATCCTTAGGCTTGCCTAAATCAATAACAGCAGCCCCAGGAGAGCCTTGATATCCTTTTCCAGCCGCAGCCTCATGCACCGTATGCACCGAGTGCTGCCCATCAAGGTCATAAATCATCTCTTCATTCGCATAATCCTTTGTCTTACTCTTCCTGCTCTTATCCTCCATATGAGCTCCAAACTCATCGCGATACCAGGCTGAGTTCTCCAAAGCTTCAGCCTCCTCTCTCTCTAAGTCTCCTGGAGTGTTCAGTGTGTTGGTCGAAGCATCCCAAGAGCAATTCGGGATTTCCTTATTGAGCTCTGCATCCATGGATTCTCGCAGAAGATCAGTCAGAAATGTCTCGGAAATCGTGTCTTTCAAGGAAAACCACAGATAGGCCGACAGGTTTTTGTTCATCATGCCTATCATACACTCTGCTTCCGGAGTGTTTGGAATGCCAACATCAACCGAGGCTGCCATATTGAGCTGATGAATCTCTCCAAAGAATGTATCTCCCTTCAGCTTTACATAATTGTAGAGAACATGGCGTAGAGACATTTTCCCAGCAACCTTATCGGGCTCCGACGCGCTCGCAAAGGGTACCTCCTTGTCCAGATCCATAATCCCAACCAAACTATCGCTAGTGAGACAGGCATGGTAATTGACATGTCGCTTGACTAATTTGCACGCATTTTTTACTTCGTTGGGGTTCATCTTCACTCTCCCCCTTCCATCTCGCAAGATATTGCTCACCCGAACATTCTTCCCCCAATATTTCTCAACTATCCCCTTGGATTTTGCTTCTGTCACCAGGCCTTGTACAAATTCCACCTCATCCGCCTCACATTCAAAATGGATCACTTTACGATTGAACTGCATCTTTGAGCTCCAGCCAGAGAAAACTGAAGTATCTTGCCCAGGAATTTGGGGATTGTTGGATCGGATACTGATCTGTGGGATACATTTCTTCACATCTTCCTCCTCCATCATCTGACCTTCCTTACTCTGTTTGGCCTCCACCAAGATCGTCCTGAACTCATTCTTAATGGTCTCAAAGTCAATCGTATTGAGCATCACCAGGGCCATGCATGCTGTCTGCGTTTCAAAGGACTTAATCTCCTTAAGCCATAGCTTCAATCCCCCTAACTTGCTCCACTCACAGCTAACCCGATTCATCACCTCAAATGGTTCCTCATCGCACGAAAAGCACAGGGAGAAGTAAACCACTGGATCCACCAACTTCGCCGACTCCTCCTCCTGGTTCTTGTTTCTTCTCTTCCCCTTGCCACCCTCATTTCCCCTCGCCTTCTTCATTTTGAATGCAGGTCCGCCACCTTGCGTTTTAATGTGAGAGCCGAGTTTAGTCTGGTTGAAGGGTATCTCCTCGGCCTTGACATATGGTTGTAATCTAGAGTTCTTGTCCTTGGGTTCAATCACAAATGAGTCATCCACCATCTGGCAATTCGTCATAAATGCTCGTAGCGCCAACGTAAACTCGTTCATCTTTTCCTTCTCCCCCTCCGCCTCAAGCTTAATCGATGCCTCCAGAACCATCCGCTTATGCTTGTGCTCGTAGAGTTTTCTGGCTGCCATCTTCGGAGCACCAGAATATTTGGATTGGCGGAGAATTGATGCTGATGCATTATTCTTTTTCTTTTTCCTCAACGGTGATTGTTGAGCCCCCTCCTCTGCACCGGCCTCCATCTCTGCATCTTCAAAAACCTCTTCGTCCGAATCCTCTAAAGCCTCCTTCATTGCTGCATCTAATTCAGCATCCAGAGTAACCGTCTCGTCCGAATTTGCTTTGTTCGAATCACGCCGACGACGTTTCTCTTCTTCCTCCTTCTTTTTCTCTTCGTCCCTCCTCTTCTTCCTTGACTCTCGCTCCTTCTCTTCCGCCTTCTTCTTCTCCTCTTCAAGCCTCTGAGCCGCCGCCGCTTCATCCTGTTCCCGCTCCTTTTTCCTCCTCTCTTCTTGTTGTTTCTTTTGCGCTGCTGACACCATCGTTGCTGCTCAATTCTCGTAGAATCACGTTGCTTTGCAGTTGATTTGTCTCGTCACCACGAATCGTTCTGCACGTAGTGTTACTAAAATTCACGTAGTAAGCGGTAAAATCGCCCGGTGGTTTCCCTTATTCAGTAGTTCTTGGGACCAAGTTTTGGATTTTTGGCCAGCTTTGTGTCGGTTGGGTTTTTGTGTAGCTCTATCTCTCGTGTTTCAGAACCGTCGATGCACCGGATGCTCGTCCTCGCAGGTTCCACGCCACTTGAATGTTAGGGCTATAACTGGTGTTGGTAGTACAACTTTTTGCGCTGAATCCAAATTTGAGGTTGGTTTCGGCTTTAATTAACTTGGTAATGGTGTTATCAGTGTTTGTTTGCACTGAGGTTGGTCGAATTGAGGTTGATTTAAATTTAATTCCTGTGTAGATTCTAGTATTGATTACGTATGTAAGTAGGTATATACTAAGTGTTGCTGACTGATCTAACCGAAAAGTGGTCGAAGCATTTCACTAGGTAGATACACAACAACTTAGGAATTTGGACAACTCTTTCTCCAATGTGTGATAAGTATCTGAAAATATGGGGCAAAAATATATGTTGTGAAACACAGTGACACAGCATGTTTCACTTCATGTGACTCGAAATGTCATATGTGACACAAAAATTAGTTTCACATGACCATACTGTTGATCCAACCATAAAGAATTGATGGCACCTTGAACAACACAAACCGCCGCCACCACCACTGATGCTGTGGACCCTCATGTATCCCTTGTACACGCCCTTCTGCAGTTATTGCAGCAGCTTTTCAATGGCTGCGACAATGTTTGATTTTACTCATTTGATGCCGCTGCAAAATACCGCAGCCCTAACACAAATGCAATCACAGCAGATGCTGTTATTGAGGTTCCAAATTGTGATTGCAGTGTTTGCAGCACTTCAGTGACTGGGCTGCTGCCTCTTGGAAACAGACTAGAGTTGGGTCTGTTTTAATTTTAATATTTAGACAATTGTGAATGGTAGAGTGAGACTCTCATCTAATAAAGATTCCATTTTTCTCCTAAGGGAAATTTAAATTTTATTCTCCATAATTAAATGTCTTTATGTCAAAAAGTTATCCGTTTTCAAAACTAGCAATAACTGAGCCAGAAAATTTATCAGGAGGATGTGCTAAATTAAACATACAAAAGGGGGAGGGTATAATGCCTCCAAAATTGGTTATAGAGTTATCTTAGATCTTTCCAAGGTATCCTCTTTCATAATTTAGGCCGATATTTATGTGCTTCTCAAGAACAAGGTATCGAAGTGAGGTAGAGTCAAATAAAGTGAAATGAGGTAGAAAATTCCTTATGATTTTTCTGACATATTTTCTTTGAGGTATTTCAAAATGAGGTTAAAGTATCAACATTGAAGGTTATTTACCAACAAACTTTGGAAGTAAAATATACCTGCCTCTTTCATATGTAGGTAATTTTGCACAATTCTCATGGTAGGTGGCATGCAAAACAGAGAATTGAAACAGACTTAACCAGAAAGGATGGAAGTACATCAAACAATTGCCAGCTAAATCAAATGCCATTGGTGATATTTGAAATTAATCAGACCCCAAATGAATAATATAATAAGACAGGTAG
>JALLAY010001426.1:0-10498 GCA_036939635.1 Cyclotella baltica | reverse complement strand
TCATTGGGGACATCTACCCAAGCTATTGACAGAACTGTCTAATACAAAGCGCCCCATTGAGTAAAATCGGAAAGGAGAACATCCTAAAACAAGACCACAAATCAGCAACTCATCGAGCCATTGATCACCATGACATCCGCATCAAGCTTCCCAGTCCACTCCGTAGAGGATATCACCGCTACCTTCTGCCTCAAAAACAGACAATTCACTAAAACTGAAGGTCAACCTACCCTCACAACGCCCCTGAAGATCCACAGTGAAGCGCTAGAAGTGTCAATGAAAATCACCCATTGTTCTCAGGGCATCCTAGGCTATCTCTACCTAGTGGAAAACCCAGACAGCAAAAGCGGGAGTGAGCTGAATGTTGATGCAGGTCAATGCAATTGTTGTGTGACCTAAGGTGGTGAGATTGGTGAGTAATGGATAATGCTGCATGATCCAAATAGAATGATAAATGACGTACCGGAAAATGAATGCAGACCCCATCTATCTCAAGTGGGAGGGAAAGAGAGTGACAGTTTGAGTATTGATTTAGTCAGGAACGATAGTCACAGTTATGTAAACGGTCTCATAAACTTAGATTTACTTAAGCTCCGGCTTTTTCACCCCAAAAAACCGGGGTGTGTTGTTGACATTAACTACCAGAGTAATAAAACATGCAGTTATTGCCCTCTCTCATCATCCTAGCAGTCTACATTGTTGGTAGAGACTAAGATAAAAGAGTGAGCTATTTTATCTATCTACTAACACCCCCCCACACTTCAATGTGGGGAATAATTTGACCCAGA
Source organism: Cyclotella baltica (assembly GCA_036939635.1). NCBI lineage: Eukaryota > Bacillariophyta > Thalassiosirophyceae > Thalassiosirales > Thalassiosiraceae > Cyclotella > Cyclotella baltica. The sequence goes on along the minus strand of JALLAY010001426.1, from coordinate 9,710 downwards.
TTGGAGTGGACACTGGCATTCATTGATGCTACAATGTGGACCCAGTGTGATAAAGAAATCTGGCAAGTGGCAGCCTTTGCTACCGGTGGGCGGAAAGTGTCAATTTCCCCCAAATCAGGTTCACCTGCCTGTATGCCCGTCAATTGCTGATAGCACGGGGAATAAGCAGGAGGTATGTGACCCAGCATGTGGTCGACATGCCTGTAAAATAAAGTTCTATCCAAAATTTTTGTGAGGTGGTCAGCCTCATTGGTGGCCGTGTGGATCCTCTCGAGGATCATTAAGTCACGCTCAACCCAATCGGATAGTTCAAAATATCTGATGTCCATGTGTCTAGTGCGTGGTGTCAGCTTTTGGGCGTTCGCCATCGCAGTACATGCATCATTGTCTTCATAAATAACTGTTGCAGCTTGTTGTGGAATATCTAAATCCCACAGAATAGATCTCACGAAGAGTATCATTTTGCCAGCGTCACAAGCCGCCATAAATTCTGCCTCCGTTGAGGATAGTGCAACAGTTGGCTGTAGTTTTGTTTTGTAGGCTATAGTTCCGCCACATAATTTTATTGCAATTCTAGTGAATGACCGACGTGTTTTTAAACAAGTAGCCCAATCCGAGTCGACATATGCATGGGTTTCTAATGGAGAATGTTGAGGGTATACTGCACCATCGGGTAGTTGTCCATGGAGGGATATGGAGTTCTGGGGTAATGGATGTTCCGGAAGGTCGTCAAGGGGAGTTTGTCGCCAGAAGTAGATACCATCATCTCGTGTTGTGTAAATGTATTTGATTGCGTGCCGTACAGCATGGTAGTGAAAATTGGCTGGGCATGCACTGTGTTGTGCACATCGGACGACTGTCGTAGATAAGTCAGGTCGGCATGTGACCATTGCATATATTAATTCGCCAATCCCATTTTGGTATCCGAATCCAAATTCTTTCTTCAATTCAGCCTGTATTTTCTCATTTTTGTCTCCGGTTGCTTTGTTGAAATTCTTCATGAATGATTCGGTGGCTGGCATTGGTAACGGGCGGTTCGCCATTTCTCGTAGGTCTTTCATCCAATCCTTGAGGTACTTTTCAGACATTTTCTCAATGTACGTTTTACAAGATATTTTGATGAAGTATCTGGATTGAATAACGTCGACTCCATTGAATAATGTGACTAATCCTAATCGCTTCATAGGCATTGTCAAATGTTCATCAATCATAGCCCAGAATTCATGTGCAGTTGATTCCTTTCTAGTGGCTATGGCGAAATCGTCTACTTGTCGTTTGAAGATGCATCTTTCGCCGTTGACTTCTCCAGTATATAGGCATGGTTCATGTGTTGTGGGCGTAAATCCAAGTGATTTTACAATCCTGTCAATATGACGCTCCCATAATCGCGAAGACTCTGGATGGCCCTGCATGGCTCTCATAACCGGTATGACCTGTCCTTCTTGTATTGGTGGTCTACCGCGTGCTTTCCACCATTTGTGAAAGGCTCGATCAGGTTGGATATAAAATCCTTGCTTAGGTGGTGGTGCCTCACTAAATGCATTGCAAACATCCGCTCCATATACCATCAGATTTTCTGCTGCTGCGATTGAATAAAAGATCCTCGATGCAGTGTGATCGACAGAATTAGCATGTGTGTAGTCTAGGACGCGTACTTTTCCACCTCGCGACAAACCATCACACGCACATCTTGCCTTCTTGCGGCCGTCAACATCTTTAATATTGTACGTCCAGACTAAGAAAAACACCTTTGATTTGTCCTCGACGAATGTTGGTGCGCCAAACATCAATTGTGAGTAATATTGGTCTAATTTGGAGGAATTCTGATTGTTGCCATTCGTCCCAATCGTCTTGTTTGACTAATTTGCCTCTCGTCAATTTGGAGAAGGAATATTGCCATACGCCTCCTGATTGGTTGTACGAAGGGGCTTGATGAAGTATGCAATCTAGATTGAGGATATATCTTGGGTTGTACTGGTCAATGTGAATCTGTGGTATTCCCATGGATGTGAGGCCTTCCTTAACTTCAGGGTGTACAAGTGTAATTTTGCATTTGTTCCGTCCTAACTCCTTATAACTTCGTAGTATTCGTTCCACATCTTGTGCAGACTGAACAGGGATGCCTGCAACTTCTTGTAACCACGCGCCTCTGCATCTAGATCTCCATTTATCAATTTTGGCAGCAGGAGTTGAAGGGAGTATTGACGCTAGTATCAGTCGGTTGTCCCGTTGTATAAGATTTAATCCTGCTGTGTGATGGTCTTGAGTTGTCCATCTTTTGAGGTTGATAGTTTCTTCGAAGGATTCATGGTAAGCATCAGATAATAAATACACTTGTGCGAATACTTCATCCTTGTCGAGTTGCATGTCCTTTATAATATCAAGTCGGAATGTGGATGGAAATGTTGGTATAGGTAGGTGCGTATAAAAATCTGCACTAGCAGCACGTGCACCAATTGGATTGGGGTTTGGATCCTCACTGAGTCAAAGTGGGAAGTGAGATTGTTTGGCTTTGTCTGGTACTGATAGAGGAGGAGGAATTGTCAAAGGAGGGTATGTTGCAATCTCGACCAGCTTGTGGGGAGGATTTTGAATTGCAGGTTGCTCATTCTCCATTCCCATATCGAATAGTAATTGGGCCATCGGTGGTCTCTTCGGTTGCAGATACCAAGCTTCATCGAATACTGCGTGGTGTGAAGTTTTTACCATTCCACTATTCACGTCGATGTACCTGATATTGTCATCTGTTGCGGTGTACCCTATAAAAATTCCTGTAAAATCATGTCTGTCTAGCTTAGATCGTCGTTTCCCAGTCATTTTGACGCATACTCTCGATCCAAATACTCTTAGTCGACTCAAGTCAGGTAGTTCTTCCCACCATGCTTCATAAGGCGTGACACCTGTAGTACTGTGTACTCGTCTGTTGATAAGATACACTGCATGTATAGCGGCAGCTGACCAATACTTGGCAGGTAGGTTAGCTCCATACAGTAGGGTGCGAACGACGGTTCCAATAGTTTCGTTGTACCTCTCAACCTGGCCATTTTGCGATGGGCTATCAGCACCTGTAGGTTCAACGTTGTAATTGTACTTATCCTTCATTTCTGTTCTCCATTTTTCAGATCTTGCTAATTCACCTCCCTGATCACATCGTATGCATCCACCATTTTCATTGCCATACTGTTTCATGAACATGTCGCATATTTCCACGGGTGGGTCTTTTGACTTAGTTAGGAAGATCCAGCAATATTTGGAAAGCTCATCCACGATTAGAAGGTACGATGTGTAGCCATCAAATGACTCGACAACTCTGTCACGTTTCACTGAAGTTCGGCTGAAATCAGACGATGATGCACGCATAAAACCGAAGTCCATGTAGAATCTGGATCCTCTAGAAGCTACTTTTGTTGGGTTCCTCCCGGATGGTTGACGTCGTACTCTCGCCTGCTCCTTGAAGTCAATGAATCTGAAAGGGTGCCATTCAAAACGTTCGGGTATGCCTATTGCATGTTGTGTCAATTGTTCCAATTGTGTCTCACTGCAACCACCCATTCTTAGGTACCATGTTTCAGACTCCAATATTTTGGCCTTGCTAGTAGGGCGAAATGTTTTGGATGGTGGGGCCTTTCGTTTCGGTTTTTGAGGGGTGCACCTGACTCTCTTGCATTCACCGGAATTAGTTGCAAAAGCCTCATCGGGCGAGTCGAATTCGTTGATTATGTTGTGTGTTTTGAAGTCACAATAATATAATCCATTTCGACGTTGGAGTGTTATTGTCTTGACTGTGTTATCACCAATGAACCGTAGGACACCCGGACTATTGTGGCTAGAACCAATTTGCTCCCATGTCTTAAATTCCGGCAGCTCGTCAACGATAGCCTGAGGAGAGATAATAGTATCCACAGAGTTTGGGTTATAGAAGCATCGAACATGGATGTAGCTATTGTCGTCGCACAGGATTGGTAATTTGCTGACATGGGTGCAAGTAGTTGTTGTTACATCATTTACATCCTTATTCACTGCTAATCCAACAACGATAGGGTGTGGGAGGCTTGTAACATCAATAAGAGATGATATGTCCGCTGTCATACAACAATTAGCTCCCGAATCTGCCAATTTGTCATGTAGTGTAGTGGGGCATTGCGAAACGACAAATGTTTTTGTTGTCCCATCTTCTATGTCGGCAACAATGCTCTGTTGTGTAACTTCCGTAGCAGTAGATTCCATTGTAAGATTATCAATGTCGGTTAAATAATCATCCAAGTTGTCCACTAATTCACTAATTTCAGACCTAGCAACCTTGATTTTGGGCAAAGTGGTGGATCCATTAACATTCAAGTCCCATGTTTGATTGTGCCGCGTGACCGTGTTGTTTTCTAATTCGAAGTAAGGGAAGTCACATATGTTGGTTGGAGAGAGGGTCCGTGTGTGCTTGTGCATTAAGCTACCTGGCGGAGGCCCTTTGTGATGGGTTGGTTGGTCCGTATCGTCCTTCCGTCGGCTCCTGAAATCATCGATGATGGTTTGGATGGAATCACGCTCTGCTGGTTTAATTGTATCATCCGGAAATGCCGTGTGGCAAATGAGGGAGTCGAATTGCTCCTGAGACATGTCGCTAATTTCATCCTCATTGTTGGCCATGGTCAACTCAGAATCATTGTTGGGTGTATTGCTGATTGTATCCTGGGGTAGCACATTTTGGTCTCCACCGGTAGTAAGCAGGTGATTTGCCTCAGGGATAAGTCGCTCATTAATAGTAGTCTTATCACGTAGTGGAGGTATAATCAATTCTGGTGCAGTCTTACTACAGGTGCAAACACTTCATTCGAAGTTGTCATCCTCATCATCCTCTCCGATGTCATCATATTCAAAGAATCTCCAATCAATTTCATCGCGAAGAGTGTTTATTGACATGTAATACCGGTCCAAGTAGGTTCGTAATGTGGACAATGGGTCAGACGGTACAGGTTGTGGGTCGTCCTCTTGGAGTATCGGTGCATTTCGCTTGGTCCACCATTCGGCAACTTTGTTTGCTTTGTCCCTATTCTGTGGGTTGGAAAGAAAATCCTCAATGCAAATGGCCACTGCAAGTACATCACAAGTTGCTACGTCATGTCCTCTACGGTGACATGCCTGACATTGTTTTCTGCGGTCATATGGTCGTCGTCGTCCATTACGGCGTGCCTTTTTAGGATTGGGCCAAGGCCGTTTCGTAGCAGGAATGCCGCCTTCACCTCGATATGTTGCATTAATCAAGAATCTTTGTGGGTTGTAGCCTTGTATGTGTGGGTTAATGTGGGATCCCACCTGATGGTCTTGAGTAAACTCTTGTACCCGTGGAGTACTTGGTGTGTTGTTTTGTTGGACTGGTTGGACGGTGGAAGGTGTGGGAATCAAATTCTGTTGAGCCATATTAATTGCTGGTTGATTAGTCTCCTGTTTATTATTGTCAATCAAGTCTGCCATGGATTGAATAGTGTATCGTGGTGGAATATCGTCATCATCATCAATATCCAACAAATCCAATTCCGCTTTTAGTAATAGTGCAGTCATTGCATATCAACTAGATTCTCCACAAGCCCCAATGACCTCATCTAGGAAAGTGATGGATGCGGAAGCCTGGCTGATGGGTTGTCCCCTCTTTCGTGCTAGCTTCAACGAAGTTTCAATGGCATCCCCATACTCATGAATGTCGTCATAATCGGTATACCGCGGCCATTGCATGAGAATTGAATTCTTTTTGAAGGCTGGAATGCAAGTTTCGAGCATTTTGTGAAGGAGGACATATCCATTAGGGAGATTCTTGTTGATTGCCAGTGCAAGCTTCCTTGATAGCTTGGAATGGTTAGCGTTAGTTCCCATCGGAAGTAGCGCATCTTGTAATCCCATCGCGAGGTAGTCACCCATTTTATCGTAACGGATTCGTCCTACTCCAGGAGGGCAAAGTCCCACAGGACCATACTTCATTTCAATATGAGCAAAAGGGACGAGGGCAATATTGGTTTGAATGGCAAGGCGAACTAATTTATCATACCAAGTGATGATGGAAGTTTGGTTGTATGTCGATGGTAATGGTGACATTGTGCTAGTATACAGCTTCGTCCACTGTTCAACTTTAGGACCTGAAACTAACTCCCCATATCTCGTGGTAGACTCGTAAGAGTTGGTTAAACTTCGGTGGTACCTAGAAATCACAGGGAAAGATTCCTCTGGTGAGGCGAAATTCAAGAATCGTAGGTCATCTATGGTGAGCTCGAATGTTCCGTTTTGGCCCATCAAATATCTATCCTCTAAATCCTTAGCACGTAAAGCGCTAGTCTGACCAGTTTTCTGCGACGATGGTGATTGTAAAGGTGATGGGAACGGTTCAAAAGTTTGATTGGCTACCTTGGGTGTTGTGCCTGGAATCCATTCAGTCCGTTCAGTGTGTCTCTGACGATCCGGGTATGGTGGGGGTGCGCCTTCACCGTATATGTCTTCATACAACTTCTTTTCGTGATAATGGGCCATTTTGTCGCATTCATCATCATCTGCGAAACGTTTACCAGCGAATAATGTTTTCCGAGGGAATGTATCAAGCGGGATGCATTTTCCTGTATGTTTGCATATGTGGAAAGGTGTACCGTCGCTGAAATAGCCGTCGGGTTCGTCAATAAATTCTTTTATCAACTTCTTTCCAATTCGGGTGTGCTCGTTCTCTCTCCTTTTCGGTCATGCGATGGTTTTCATAATGGAAGGTATGTCTGGAAGGTAATTTCTGATGAAAGGTGGAGCTTTGAGTGGGAGTGGGTATACGTGAAGACCTGTTGTTCCTAAGAGGGGTAGTATTCAAATGGGATCGACTGTCCTCCTGCATTTTATTCTGTACTGGAGTGAATGCAGAAGTGGGTGGTACAGATGATTGTGACGGGTTATGGCTTTGGTTCGGCTGAGCAGATGCCTCATCCGAGGACTTGCTCGGTGCTGAACCCGAGGACGTTTGGTTGTCACATGGTCCGTTGTTGTCCTGTACTGGCCGAAAGGTAGTCGTCTCCTTGTGCTGTTCATTCAACAATTTTGTTTGATCCTCCATCCACTTTATGGCAGCTGCTGCATCATGTCCGAAAGCTTTTTCCAAGGAATAATTCTGTCGCATGAGAAAAGAGTAGTCGTCACTTGTCCAAGCTAGTTGACAAGACTTCGTGTTATTGTGGCGCATACCGCTGATACCAAAGGGATTGTCGAATTCCAGACCTGATTGGGATCCTGTCTCCGTGTGACGAACTGTAGAAGTAGGGGCTGGAGTGTTGTTTTGCTGAATATGTGTCTTCAAATCGTCAATGCGACTATCGACAAGTTGTTCAATTTGTTCAGTGTGGTCACGTTCCATCGCTGAGCATAGGTCATTACACCTCTGAGTGAAATGTGCTTCCATTGAAATCTGCTGCGCCGCTGCTGCGGATTCAACTGCCGAAATTGCCTTATTAGCTGTTTGGTTAATAACCTGTTTAATAGCTCGTTCCTGTCCTGCATCATTCACAGCCAGAGCTTCATTGATCAGTACCTCTACACGACCCTCTGAAACATGGTTTGGGACGTTGCATCCTTTAAGTCGATTGATTTCCGCGTTGGTGTACTCCTCAAGCTGTTGTAGGCGCTCATCCTGTGCTGTCTCCAATTCCAAGGAATGTTGTTGATAGAATTGATCCCGGAATTCCTCTAACAGTTGGTGCAATCGGGCTTCCGTGATATAGCTTCGACCTTTGGATGAGAGTTCTTGTGAAATCAAATGTTTTAGTTCCTTCGTGCTAGCTGGTTTGCCTTGCGGTTGTTTCAGATTAGGTGGTGGGTGCTCCAAATTAGCCAATCGTTTGGTGAGGACTGCAACGGTTTCATCAATCCGTTGTATAGCAATGGAAGCCGATGCCTTAGTGGAGATTCCAGCAATTGCATCGTTGATCATTTGCATCTCGTTGCTGAGCGTGACCATCCGTTTGTCGAATTCTTTACGGGCCTCGTCGTCAACAGTCAATTGTTGTTGGAGATTTATTAAGGTGGGTAAATCTTTGTCGCGGAATTGCTGCAATTGTTTCATGACCTCCTCCTTCAACTTCACCATCTTGGGCATGTCTTCGTTTCAAAATGACTGTATCGCATTCGATTCTTTAATAAGTTTGTCCCCTAATTCTTCAGCATAGGTTTGGCGGGCTTCAATTGTAGCGGCAAGCTGATTCATTTCACCAAGTTGTTTGATTTGGGTTTCGCCACGTTCGTATTGTGCAGTTGCTGTTTGTTCCACCAATATCATTTTGTTAGTAACTGCATTCACATTCTCTTTAAGCTGTTCCAGTTGTTCCTTAAGATCAGTTTCTAAAGCTACTACGTCAATATCTGGGTGGGGACTACCATTGCGTAACTGACGAGCCTCAAATTCCTTAATTCGACCGAGTGCATTGTCCACTTCAGCTACTTTTGCTTTGAATTCGGCATCCAGTAGAAGGCAATTGGCTGTTAATGTGGAGTGCTTTTCCTTGTCATCCATGAGCATTGATTCGGCACGTTGCTCTAGCTGTTGAAGGAATGACTTGGTTAATTCCTCTTCGATATTCTTGGCTTGTTTCTTCATCTCGGCATATTGTTTACATTTCCATTCATCGTTGGCTGCATTCATCTTGGCCTCGAATGTGTCAAATGATTCGTTGAGGGAAGTAACAGTATTTTCAGTGGCGTCAATCTTTTCATTCATGACCTTCATCTCATCACGCATGCCACTGAATTTGCCCCGAATTTCAGAAAGGAATTTGTTTTGTCCCTCCTTGTGTGCATCATCTCGCACACGCATTTCGGTCAGAGTTGATTCATTTGACTGGAGTATAGCCTTGAGCATGGCGTCAAAACGATCTTCTTCGGCCTTGAAATCGATAGGAGAATTGTCGATGTCACGAGTCGATGGATCGGTATCAGTTCCATGAGAATCGGTGATGGCAGCGTCAATTTCCTTATCCATACGCTGTTTGACCGCATCGATTGTTAAGTCTAGGTCGGTGCCGGTACGTTGTTCCTTGTCGATGGCCATGTTTACTTCATTACATGCCTCGGAGAAGCTGTCACCGTCATCCTCCGCTACGATGCAATCCTGGTGCTGGATCGTCTGTGTAGTAGGAGTGACTGCGGTGGATTCGGCAGTGGTTTCTTGGTTGGTGTTATCGGTGTTCGATTGAACTGAGTCTGTTGTTGTGACTTCACTACGACGTCGACGTGCCTCTGCCCTCGAATCTCTCTCATGGCGTTGTTTGTCCTTGACGGGGTCGATGTTATTCGACATTGTCGGGTCCAATACACTTCCTCTGCAAAAGTTGAGTCCAATATGCTTCCTCTGCAAAAGGATACTCTCGCAGTTCAATTGATGATGTTTCCTTTGATTGGGTCTGTTCTTATCGACGTGCTCGTGTCACAGTAGTGTGTGCTAAGGCTCGTCGATTTTTATTGGTAAGAACGGTCCAGTTTGGAGGATAAACCGGTTGGATGTGGTGGCTATCGACTGCACCGTATCGGGGGTGTCGCTAGGGCCACAGCTCCAATACTGGGGAAAATAGTTGGGTTTAGATAGTTAAAATAGTTGGTTTAATTGTGCTCTGTTTGCGCTCTTGTTGGAAGAGTTGTAAAAGCGAGTAACCTCTCATCATCCTAGCAGTCTACATTGTTGGTAGAGACTAAGATAAAAGAGTGAG
>JALLAY010001425.1:0-10501 GCA_036939635.1 Cyclotella baltica | reverse complement strand
TTCATCTGAATCTAAACCGATGACCCCATAGTCATGGAAAATGAGATTGACTGTAAACGTTTGATTTGCACCCTTTTGTAGAGATATAAAGCATTGTAGTGCTTGAATAAATTATACTTCAATGACTACATGGCCAATTGATAACAACAATGATGCAAATAGATACTGGAGAACTTGGTCTATTTGTGTCGCAGAATACCTATGGGTTAAAGCAATGGAAGCACATGGATTGGACAATTTCCAACATAATAATAATGCATTTGAATGATATTGTTTAACCCCTGATGCTTAAAATGATCTTATGATCGTTGTAACATAAAAGAAGTAATTGCACTTCTACAAAAAAACTCATTCCCTTTTTTGAGGAAGGAAAGTAACATAAAGCTCGGCCCCCGTTTCATCTTTAGTGGTTTTCTGAGCTTCCTCCAGATAGTCCAAGTAAAGTGGACCTTCTGTATTGAAATCTTCGTCTCCGGGTTCTTTTGGTACAAGGAGTGGATACCATTCTTCTGGTCCCTCGTATTCCGGTGCTGCCATCTTACCTAGTTGCATTCTAACCTTTCTACTTCCCAACACATAGCCTATGCTCAAATCTTCCATGCCATTGTTACCCCACATGGAGTGTTCTTGGTACATTTCACAACGTAGGTCATGTCCTTCCTGTGTCTTTAGTTCGTGTACCAACCAAGTCGTTCGTAAGAAATCGAAAGGAAAGAGATTCTCTTGGAAGAATTCTTGATAGTTTGCCGATCGAGCAGTGTTGGTGCGAGTGTTATGAGCAGTTTGCTCGTAGAATTGGACTTGATTACGGATGTCAGATGTCTCAGCAATGCCCATGTTGGTCATGACGAACTTTGCAAGATTACGTGCATTGCTCGTATCAAAGTCGTCGGCAAAAATATACCTATTTGTGAAGAAGATAGAATGTCTTGGTGCTCTAGGGGGTAGCTTGACATATATTTCCCTCTTGTTTTCGTCAACAATAGTTTTCTTGTCCGTGCGATCTCTCCCTTTCATTTCCAAGTGTCTCATTACACCAGTCGCTTGGTCTGTTGTGAGGCAAACTCTTCGATGGTTGATGTACATTGCCTTTTCCACTCTTTCGTTAAACATGATATTGGGAGCAAGTTTAGGCATAGATCGCTCTGCTTCGTTCATAGTGTACTGAGACCCATTAACAACTATAATGAACCAATAACCCTCTTTTTGTTTTCCATTCCACTCAGTTTGTGGTGTGCCATCATTCATGGTGTTACCATACATTGCTTTTGCCAACTTGCTTGAAGATGATACAAATGCAATCTTACAAAATTTTTCTTCCCAGCCCGATCTCTGAGACGGTGTTGATTGCTTTTCCATCTTGACCAATTCAGGGCGCAAGTCTACTGTGTACAAAACATACGGACAAGATTGGGTAAGGGAAATGGTGACCTCTCTGATATCATCCCATGCAGAAGCTGTGCAAAAGCTGGGCCATCGACAGTCAGAGGCACAAGGGAGTTGCAACATTGCATGTCTGTCGTGGAGACTGAAGCTATCAGCAACAATCTGTTGAAAGATTTCGTGGGAGGGGACAGTGGTAGGCAAACCGAATGGATATGCTTTGAACACGTGCCAGGCTAGAATAGATTTAGTACCCTCATGTAGGCGAGTTGAATGAGACCATCCAAGGAGATCTCGGTTCCGGTCAGCATCTTGAACTGACAAAGCCCTGCTAGTCTCAGATACAAAAGACAAGATGGAGGAAGTAGTCTCGCTAGATGACTGATCTTCCCAGTGATTATACGGTGGCAAATAGCCTTCCATTCTCTCTGCAAGGTCCCTCATACTTGTGGTAAACTTGGATCCCAACCTCATAATCATTGGTCCGTCTGATCCATTGTCGTCATCTTGGCGGAATTGCAATGCTGATACAATAGCTTGAGCAACATCTGATGCAAAAGCCACTTGCTCCAATCTGCCTTCATTGGCGCCTGCACGTTTCTTCAAGATGGTGGATAAATCGTATCTGTCTCGATCAGCATGATACCGAGGTACGCCTTTGACATTCTTTCCAGCAGCGTGACGAACTGTACGCTCAGCAAGGTCGTACACTACCGAGCCAGGGCGACTGAATGGACCCAGTAACATGGGAACACGCAAACCAACTGATTGAACCCCATGATGCTTATAGTAATATGATGCTAGAACCTCTTTCATCAGCGACGTAGTCCCATATAAACTTGCCATCGCTGCAGACTTGACCCCTCCACCATTCTGCATCATATCAACACCGGACCTCTCACTAACTTCATTGCTACTAACATACACCAAATTTGGCCGACTATCCCCAGCAAACCTCAGCGCCGTCAAAACTTGATCCATCGAGACCAACGCCTCAAACCTCCTCATCATATCACTATCTCCATCAGCAAAGGGACTAGCATCTTCATTATCCCCATAATCGGTATGCTCATCCATCCCCTCTTCCAATCCCGCTAAATGCACAACATGCGTGGGATTAAACCTCATTATACTGAAACTATTCCCCTCCGCTTCGTACTTGACCTCCTCTCCCAAACGAGGATGAGGATGGATACCAAACAGTGGAATCATGAGTTTCTGAAACCCAGGCACTCGTGAAGCTATGTGTTTATACCACCATTCCATCATTTCTATACGATCGTGACGTGTGTTGGGGTAGGCCGAGTCAAGGCCCATGATGAAGGATACGCCGCATTGTTCGTGGAGCGACATGATTACTTCCATGCCTAGTTGGGAGAGGGCTCCTGTGACTACCACACGGGAGTTGGAGTTTAGTGCTGTAGATGCTGGGTAGTTATTAGGATGACGTTGGGAGGCTTCGCGGGCGTGGGGGCCGCAAAATGCAGATTCTGTGTCGAGACGACGGAGCATTTGATTGGCTGTGTTGTTGTTCGAATCGTCACTCGTCATTTGGTTGTTTAGAGGACGATGAGAGGGTACATCAAGGACCAAAGTTGGAGGAGCCAATGATTCGGAATTCTTATCTCGGCCCAAAGCTGCTGCTGAACCCGAGGCGAAACTGGTATTCTTGGAAGGACTTGTCCTCATCTTCCTCTGACGAGCTCTTTCTCTGCTCATTTCCTTAACTCTCGCCCATTCTTCCTGCAAGGAAATAGCATTTGGTCTTACCAAGTTAACATTTGTGTTAACACTACCACTGTAAGCACTCCCGCTAAATGTTCTTTCGGTTGTTTCACCAGTTGAGACACCACTAATACCATTACTGATACTGCTACCATTGGCAGTCTTTGAAGCCATGCCAAGAGAAAAATTCTTAATCCACTCCTTGCTGGTAGTAACAGTTCCCATAGTCGCAGCATAATCCATGATTCGATTGACATCAACAAATATCCCAATCAAGGCTAATAGAATGGCACAGCATAGAAGAATATACCGTTTCTGAATAGATGAGATTCGTTTTCTCTGCTCGCCATTGTTAGGTGTGTTGCTGCTGTAACTATTGGACCGCGTGGAACCAAAACTTTTGATTGGAGATGAAGTGATACAAGAAGTTGGGATGGTAGAATGACGTCTCTGTAGAGTGGCGTGCATGGAGGGACTGGGATCAATCACAACTGAAGTTACTGCTCGTCTACTTGGACTGTGGTGCAATTTATCAAAGACTTCATTAGATGTAGCACTGGCGTGTGACGCTCCATTACTGTGATTTTGACTAGATAGATTCCGATGCAGAGTTTCCGGGGTTATATCTTCCTTCTTGCTTCTTCGCTGCATGTTACTGTTGCTGCTACGACGATTTGAAATGCCTAAAATGTTGGTTGATTTTGAGGGATGCAGCTTACTGCTTTGCTGTGGATAGGCTTTATTTTCCTTCGTTTCGCTGAAGGGCAGGTTTGTCGAGGACATGGTTGGAATGTGCTAGATAGAGAGATCTAAACCAAGTAAATCTTATTTTGTTCCCCTGTAATTCTAAATCAAGAAAATCTAATGAAACAAAACAATGTTAGAAATGAAGCAATACCAGTCAAATAAAATCATTGCAGGTTAACAAATAGCACAATGAAACTCTAGCATTCTTGATGCCTCATAGAAGGCATGAGGCAGAATGTCACCAGGCAAAACTGTTCAATGCAGATCGTCTTAATAAGTAGAGTACTTCAAACAAATCATATAATATCTTTACTACAGTAACTAATAAATGCATCAATATATTAAAATATAACAAGAATTTGCAGCTTTGCAGTCAGTAAAAATGCAACAGTTAGCAAACAGCCGCCCGTTTCAATTCTCATTTGGGTAGGAGGACTCAATCAAGATAATCCCAACCATATGAGCATTGCAATTTAATAATGCATAGCTGAATTTGCAGCTTGTATTAATTCTATAAATCATGAAAAATGAAATAATACACCGACTTGCCACTCTGGTCTGCAATCAGCTGTTTACAGTTTCGCCGTCCTAATAAGGAACAACCAATTCGAAAAGCCATTTCAGTGAAAAACGGTTCACATAGGATTCAATGCAGGCTAATTCTTCGTAAGGTGGTTAGTCATGATCGATGAAGAATCTAGCTGAAACAGAGGCGGGCAGGACTCAAATCTCTTCACACAAAAATCCAGGTTCGTCATTAATCCATCCACTCAATGCAAATCGTCTTCAATTCTAACAGACAATGCAAATATTAACGTCTTATCAAAATATTTCATTCCTATAAATAAAAACGATCATTGCAAAGCCAATCAAGAATTCCGGATTATCGCCCTTTACCCCACTCCCCCAAAACAATGCCTCCTCAATTCACTTTTTCGGCTGAACATTAACGACATCTCTTCTCATCTTTCCCTCAGAAACTCACCCTGCTCCTTTGCAATCTGCAATTCAATCAATCAATCACCTCATCGTCGTTGAAATCGTTCCCCATCCAAATTCCTCCTCGCTCCGCCCGTTGTTGTTTCATTCATTGGCGCGTGATTTGCCCCATACTTTTTCACTTGAAATAATACGGCTTAAGTGATTTTTGAATATTGTACCGTTTGAAATGACGTTGGGGGAGACTACTCTGTTTCGACTTATTTTGTTCTTGTGATGAGAATTGATTTGTTGCACACAGTTTTAGTTTTACTTCAAGTAGGTACAATATGTACGATAGAAACGAATACACAGTACATAGACAAAACTGATGAATAGAACTAATTACACTGAAATCAGAAGCAGAGCAATCACAATGGCTGCTTTCACTGCCAATGCAATTGTGAAGGGTGTCGGTAGGGATGAATTCACTCAGAATGTCATGATTTAAAAGTATCCCTAGTAGATTGTGTTCGGTATTTATATTTATCTGTTTCTTACTACACATTTTAAATTAGTAATTGTTTAATTTCCCCTCTGGAAGAGATTGTTTCCTCTTGTAGACTGGAGATTATTTCATTCCAGAGGAGACTTTTTCCTTCGTGTGGATCGCATTTTAATTTTATGTCTTAATCGCTCGATACACATGTAAGAGAAAAATCTACTCGCACAAGAAAAATCTTTGCTAGTAATGTGTAACTCATTTGACTTAAAATGTGTAGTATTTTGATCATGGTTAGAATCATCTTTTTTCAATTTTTTCAATGATCATCCCACTGATGTTTGTAATAATGCCAAACCTCCAGAGGCAAAATCAGCCCTTGTTATAACCTGTATTTTCTTTGCTGAGACAGGAGACAGTCTATCTTTCACAATTGTCTACTCACTTTCCTTGTTAATTGTTGTCTTGGGTCTAAATTTTACTAGTTGTTTTGGGTTTGTACATTATCTGGGACATACCTGAGAGAGTGAGTAAGTTCTTCCGGGACAAGTATCTATTGTAGTAGAAGTCCATGTGTTTCATCCAGTCTTACATGTTCCGTAATTTCCTAAAAAATGTACCAAAATATGTTAACAGGAGTGTTTATAATTGATCATGTACTATTTGCTCTTCTTCCGTACTTTTAGTTGTTGTTTTGATCAAACAGTATGGGGAGAACAGTGGTCCAAGGCTTAGGAATGTCTATTTGTTGTGTCAGAGTGTTTCTTAACAGATCCCTCTTCAACGAAGTTTTGGAGAAACTCATTTTTGACTAGACTGTTGAAAGCGATACAATTATTTTTAATTTTCTTCATTTTGACAAATTTTAATACTACTTCAAGCATTGCCAATGCCAATTACCAAGGCCAGGGGATCAATATTTGCCCTTTTTGTTGAAGCTGAGGTTGATTTTGAGTTTGGAGCACAGTGCTGATTGTTAATTGTGGTAGTCTTTGGATGATGTCAGTTATCAAATATCATTGCTCACACATGTTCATGATCAAGATGTGAATGAGCTGACTGACCTAAAAAATAGCACAACTATGAAGTTATTATCCAAGAAGTTGAAATGAAATTGAAGTTTATTGATCAAACCTTGGCAATTCTTGATCTAGACAGTAAAGCATATCTTCTTGAAAGTCTACAGTTTTGAACTGAAAAAGTATCAAGAAATTGCAGTGAACCTGACCATATTTTTCTGGATGAACCCACATATGTTGGGTCAAATGCCAGAGTAGCTAGCAGTGTGATTCGAATCACCTAGGATTGCAGAGAGTGGGATCTGTCGTGTAACGTATCATCAACCATCTATTGCAGTTTTTGATAACATGTGAATAAAAGCTTAAGTATTTAATAGTAATGCAATGATCAAATAATAAAAATCAGGGTGCAATTGTTGAGAGATTATTTGAGACAGTCGGTAGCGGTGGCCAGTGAGTTGTTGTTGTCATTGTTTTTTATCTCATTGTGTATTGTGTAGCCTTCTAATACGCATATGAAAAATGGCTGGCAAGGGTACTGGGATGTGTAGGTGGTTTTATGCAAATACAAATGAAACTGTACATACCCCTATGTAAGTCAGTCACTAATTAGTAAAAACAACCTACAAGTTGGTGTTAGTTCGGCATGAAGGGGTCAATTATTGTAGACAACACTTTAGCAACACTTTCGGGTGAAGAAGTAGATCAACTTGATGTAACTTACCTACTTGGGCCATCTAACACCTTTGAATTTGAAAATTTGGCATTTTCTAAATTCTAAACTAGACAATATCATACTTGATCATATTTCCTACATTGTATTGTTGCTATTTTGCATAAAGTTTCTAATGACTAATGCAAGATCGAACATCCAGCAGCAGCATCAGTGTCTACAAATCATCACCTGCTGGCATCACGCAAAACAGCCCTGCAGCTTAAGATAAATGCCTTTGTAGTTGCAGATGGTATTCTTGCATCATTTGTTACGTTACAATGATTAAATGATGTACATGATAGTGCAGATCAGTTAGATATTAATAGTTAACTGTTATCAAAAGGCAGAGCTCGGCCAATGTGTGAATAGTACCAGTTTAAAATACTCACTAAAAGAATCATCGGAAGATTTCCAAAGATGAATTCATTGCGGATGTTTTTATGACATACTTAGACAGAATTCACATTAGGGAATTGAACACCATTGCTAATGTCTTTTAATAGTACCCCATTTTGCAAGGAATTGGTGTGTTTTTGGGTCACAGGGGAACAATCTAATGTTTGAATTATACCCTCCTTTGGGGGTGGGGTGGTGGGTCCCTGTAGCAGGTACCTACTTATATTTAGATAGTACCTATGGTAGGTACGTATATAACGTATTGTTTCAGCGATTTGCTAGATGCTAGAACAAAAAAAGAATCATTTGGAGAGACATCGCTAAATCCATCACTGTGTTCTCATTTTTCGTCGCTCGTCGTCCACCACATCCATCCGCCACCGCTGCCGACATGAACACAAAACAAGCTCTCCATCGTTGCGCTCATAAAAACCAAACAAACAACAGTCACATCAACGAATCGCAATACATCGTCAAAATCCAGCCTGCAAAAATGCTCACCATGAAAATGCTACGGCGCGTCATTCTATTTCAATGGCTGTCAGTTTCCGTCATCTCGTCATTTCTTCAGCCGCAGTTCAAGCACAGATCTTTTCTGCGTCAAATACAAATTGATGGAGCAGGTGGGACCATCCAAAATCTCAAGTATAAAACGGGATGCACTGAAACGGAAACCTCCGTCGAAGAAACTGAGGCGATTGACGTATCTGCTTCATCGAAACAACCAAATGAACAAAATCGAAATATCGACAAGCAACCCAAGATTCAATTCAGACGTCCCCTCGGCAGCATGGAACTCTTCATGCTACCCCGACCGATCCACCACACATCTCCAACAACACAACGACCGCCAATGAACCACGTCTGTGCCTTTCTCCTTTCATCCACACCTTCCATTTCTGCATTACGCATTGCACTTGACAACGCAGTACGAACTCATCCACTGCTGCGTGCTAGAATTGTTGGTGATGGGAAGCCACGGAAATGGTTGGATCCATTGAGGCGAATCGTTAGGTGGGGTGGTGAGGCGAGGCCTTTGGAGTTTGTGGTGTATGCTGCTGATGAGGAGGGTGGACAGAGGTTTAGAAAGCAAGCTTGTCAGGAAAGATATGAACTTAATGGGGACTCGACAACCACTTTTGAGAATCCTGACTATTGGGGTGGATCTTTTGGTGTTGTGAATGTCCCAGGGTCGACAAAGGATGATTTGGAGAGAAGTTGGCAAATGAAATTTGAAAAGGATCTGGACAGTGAAACCGCTGTGGCCATAAATGCAGACGATGCAGATGCTCGACATGATAGCAATTGCAGCAACTTGTGGAAAATGGAGCTCCATTGCTTATCTTCAGAAAACAACAACAGCACTCAACAACCCTGTGCACTATTAATGACAATGAACCATTGCATATCTGATCAGGGAAGCTTTAACATGGTCATGGATCAAATCTTGTCAGATGTGGCAGAAATCGAATCAATTGAAAATGACGACAACACTATTAAGCACCCTGCAATTGCTCAGCCTTTACCAATCAATCTATGTGAATCGCTTTTGGGAAAGAATGCAGGGAAAGTAAATGCTTCGACAATATTTCAATCTATTTCATCTCCGTCGTTCCAGAGACTACGAGAATATGTAAGAGGTAAATTTCTAGAGTCCTTCAAGAGGTTACCAGCTTTACTCCCAGTAAACAAATCAACCAACCAAGATGGAACAGGAGGAGGCATCATCACACCTGCCTCCATCTTACTATCTGGTGCTAATTTGAATGGATCACGAGACATGACAAATGTTAAATCAAACGTGCAATATCGATATCTACCACCAGAAATCACATCTGCATTGGTCAAGAGAAGCAAGAGTCATAGGGTTCCAATCTCTATGGCACTCGCGGCTGCCGTCGCGGCTACGTGTGCAGATCACTTTAATCTAGATAAAGGCAATGACACTGTTGAAGGTTCCCAAAATGAACGAACCTACAAAATATTGCAATCTCTAGATACCAGGCGATTCTCAGGGGCATCTGACTCAGGCGATACACTATCCTGTCAAGCGGGTGCTATGGATTTGATGCTTCACCAAATCCCTGACTTCTTGGGCAGGCAAATACGACATCATTCACAAAGTTCACTAAATGAATTTTGGAGAATAGCCAAACAATGCTTCGATCAAACATCAACCTATCTCAAGTCGGGAGATGCTATTGAAGCTGTGAGGCTTTTTGATATAGGAATGACAATAAGCGATATTGGAAGGTTGGTAGAAACATATGCTAGATCCAATGCATCAATGGGACGAGCTTGGAGTGCAGGAATTACAAATGCTGGTGAATATGAGCGACAACAGGCAGTTGAACGAGTCGGAGTAGATCGAGGGCTACTTAAGGTAAGAACAAGTATTCCATCACCAATGTCAAATTTATTTCATAGTATATATGCCAACAACTTGCAATATCAAACACAAAACAGAAATCTCACGGTAACTACGAGATACATGGAATATATTACGCTACCTCTCATGCTAAGGTAGGCTGCACTTATCCCGTTGGATGTATGAGCGTCGGTGGAGGCATGAGTTTCTCGATAAATCCTCCATATCCGTTGATTAGTGAAATGGAGAGCAAGATGTTTGCGGATGATTTTATTGAGCTTCTTCGAACTGTTGCTATGGGTGAAGATATATGCATTAAATCTGACACTTGATTGAAATTTGAAGAGCTTTGATTGGAGATACTTTCAGACAAGAAGGTATGTGTAAACAATGTCGTAACATAAGAAACAGATGAACTGACTTAATTTATGAGCTACTCTCATAAGCATGAAGTCTTTTGTCTGCACATAATGGCAAGTCAAAAAATTTAGCAAAGGAAACATCTCCACTGCTGACTGTGTACTGGTTTGCTACAGCGCAATTTGTATTCTTCTGGGGGGTTCTCATTTTACCCATGTGACACAACATATGTTGAAAACACACCCCCGCAGCAACCACAGCAGGCAATGAACCCAACTCAATGATCAACTACTCATAGCAGTTAATAGAATACTTAAGCTAAATACGAGATAGTTGTTGAATTGTGAGATCATTATCATGTCTCTCGG
>JALLAY010001424.1:0-10497 GCA_036939635.1 Cyclotella baltica | reverse complement strand
GTCAAGAGGCCTACTGTGGTGAGTTTAAATTTTGTTAGTTTGACTGTGGAGTTTGTATTCACATCTTATGTTATGTTACATAAATGTTATCTAACTGCTGTGATCTTGTGCATATCTCATGACAAAAATTGGGGTATTTAGACACCGTCAATGGCACCAATGGCACCTACGCAGGTAAGAAAGCTTGACTAATTCAATTATTAATTTCATATCTTGAAATTTATTGATCAAATATTAATGGTTCTATGTCACTAATTATTGTTAATTCGTCTAGAATCCAACCTTAATGCCATCAGTGGAGCCTACAAATGGACCGAGTGATGGACCAACCAGTGACAGTCCAACGATTTCTCCATCGGACAAGCCTACCTTAGTTCCAACCGAGGAGCCTACCAAAAAGCCCACGAGAAAGCCCAACAGGGAGCCAACCGATGTAAGCTTTGTTTAATGCTATGTTCAGTTGAGTAAAAGTATTTGTTGACAATTAACATTCTTACTTGTGTGACACTTTGATTCAACAGGCCCCGACTGAAGATCCAACAATTCAGCCTAGTAAATCTCCTTCAAATTCCCCGTCTGCCGTTCCTACTGGTACTCCCACCTTAACTCCTTCAAATGTAAGCTTTGAAACTATTGTATTATCATCGCCTTTACCTCAACATCTTGACTTAAGTTTGAATGCTTCTTTCTTGTATTTGTTTTAATTCATAGAATCCTACACTGGCTCCAGTAACTGCCTCACCTACCAAGAAACCAACAAAAAAGCCAACTCCCAAGCCCAGTCAAACTCCATCACTTTCACCTTCAGAGGATCCAACTCTTTCTCCTACCGTGACCCCATCAATTGTAAGTTTCATTACTTCATTTTTGATGTATTGTGAACTAAGTATCCCTAATTTTAATTTGGGAATTGTAAATTTAGGGTCCTTCTTTGGATCCAGTGACTGCCTCCCCAACAGAGAAACCAACCACCAAAGAACCAACAACGAACCCACCTTCTTCACCGACAGAGGATCCTACTGGGACACCTACCTTAACTCCATCCATGGTAAGATTTATTACATAAATATATATGTTTGACTTTTACTTGTCGCTAACTTCAATTTATCAGGATCCTACCCTCACTCCTGTCACTTCCTCCCCTACGTCCAAGCCAACCAAGAAACCAACAGCAGTAAGTCCATCATGGCATTTGACATGATGCTTTGTTCCACACAGTGTGTCTTAACCTTGCAATTCTTCATTTTTAGGCCCCAACAGACATTCCAACTGAAGATCCCACAGTGCCCCCTTCTACGTCAGAGCCAAGCACTTCACCTACAGTTACCTTAACAAGCAATCCCACTCCCAGTCCTGAACTCATGCCAACATTTGTAAGTGCCCAGACTGGTGGATCTTCACAAGCAACAAACGAGGAGGATTCTACACTGGCTCCAGTGTCTTCCCCAACAGCGAAACCAAGTAAGAAGCCAACCTTAAAGCCTTCAAAGAAACCTAGTGTTAGACCTACAGCAAGCCCTACTTTGGTGAGTATGTGAATGATTCTACACTTTAAATGTAGAAAGTATATTATAAATCTTACAATGCTTAAAACTTGTATGCAGACGCCGACAGATCTGCCTACAGATGATCCCACCAAGGCCCCAGTTACTTCCAAACCAAGTCAACGCCCAACACCATCACCGACAGCTGGGCCTACAGCTGTAAGTAGAAATGTTTCTTCGCAAGCTTTTATACTTATTTGATTATAAAGAACAAAATTCAAATGACTTGTTGCATTGCAGATACCTATTGAATCTCCCACCACTGAGCCGACAATGGCTCCAGTCAAACCAGAACCAAGCAATACGCCATCAGATTCTCCAACAGATGGCCCCAGTCGAAATCCCACCTTAACTCCCTCGATTGTAAGCTATACAAATATTTCAATTGAAGAAATACTACTTAACAACCTAACCTTGTCGAAATTTTGCAATACTATTAAAGGAACCCACTCTTTCTCCAGTTACTGCCTCCCCTACAACCACTAAGCCCACAAAGAAACCCAGCCGAAAACCAACGACAGACCCGACAGAAGTAAGCTCATAACCATTGACGTCTAATGCTTTACTTCTCACACACCTTATATCTTATCCGCGCCATTCTTTGCGTTCCTGGCACCTACTGCCATCCCCACGGAAGACCCAACAATCCCTCCTGCTACTTCTGGTCCTAGCAATACACCTACAGTTACCTTAACAAGCAATCCCACTTCCAGTCCTGTTCTTATTCCGACACTTGTAAGCTCACAGTTTGATGGCTCGTCCGAGAGTGAGGATACAAATGAGCCAACAGATGCTCTTACTAGCAGTCCTGTCGCTGAATCATCCGTGATTGTAAGTAAAGATACTTCGTTTAAATATACCTTTTGCTGTAGCTCAAATAACAATTCAATGAATCACTGCAGACCATGACCAGTCCTCCTTCATTTTCTCCAACTTCGGTCCCAACCTTTTCTCCAACAGTGACTCCGTCAATTGTAAGTGTAATATCTGCATCACTTTAACACCTATAGCTCAACCAAACTTATCTTTTACTGTGATGATGTAATGAAGGATCCTACACCGACGATGAAACCCAGTAATCGGTCAACCACCAAACCTACGGTAAACCCTACCATGGTAAGCACATGAAGGAATAACTACATCTGCTACTCAATCGTATCTAACTTGAATAATGATCAAACTGCAAACACTATCCAGGCGCCAACAGATTTACCAACTGAAGATCCCACCACCGCACCGATTACCTCAGAGCCAAGCAGGAGTCCTTCACTTTCACCAACCAATGAGGCTACGGCTGTAAGTGCCTTTCATGTTGGTTTCTAGATAATGTGTAATTTTGCATTATCGACTGAATTAAATGATTTTCTTGCGATGCAGGCACCAATTGAAGTCTTAACCAATGGACCTTCAGTCTCTCCAGTTAATCCCAATCCAAGCAATGTGCCATCCGTAGCTCCGACAGATGATTCAACTGTGAGTTTGAGACCCTTGCAATTTCACTTGTGTTTCAGTGACAATACAAAACTCAACATGTGTACTATTGTCTTCAGAATCCAACAAATGCTCCGACGACTGTCCCCCCACCAACAAATAAGCCAACAAATAATAGAAGCTCAAATCCGACAACAAACCCAACGGCAGTAAGTCCAATGTTGTCTTTGGTTAAATGTTTTTTCTTCATAGCTCAACCGCTTATTTCCACGCTCATTAGGCCTTAACAGAGGCCACGACAAAAGATCTTACAATGCCTCCCAGTTCTGATACAAGTAAAGCTTCTTCTTCTATGCCGTCATTGAAGGCTTCCGCTGCGCCATCCGTTGACTTGTCTGATTCCCCATCATACGAATCAGGTTCTTCCGGTCCCTCTGAAAATACAACAACATCTTCTTCGGTCTCATCCACAAAGGTAAAGAGTTTCTAGAGTACAATATGATAACTTGTTGTATGCAGACAAACATAAAATTGTTGGTTACTTCATGATTGCAGAAACCTGCCTCCAGTTCCATTGTGACGCCTACTCTGGTACGTACTAAACCTTCATGCAAGTTGAATTGCTTATATTTCACTCTGTTTTCTCATACATTATCATTTCATTGTAATAGGCTCCTGCTGTGGACTCAGTTACAGAACCACCATCAAGCCAAAACACCAATGCTCCATCACAAGTAGGTACCATGGGGAGCTTGAGTCCCATTGGCTTGAAGAACCCCAATGTGCCTTCAATCACCAGCACCACTCTTAGTCCCTCAGCAACCCTTCATCCTAAAACGCCTGAACCTACTGCCCAACCAACCCTACCAACACCTTTGATGCAGTCAACTGGACCAACAGACACAGAAGAGATTGTTGCTGCTGAGTTCCCTAACGTTGATTATGTATTACTAACAACCCAAGGAGACCTGTCTAATGAGGCAGTTGAAGATGTCGAGATTGCAGTACAAACTTTCCTCTCTGCTGAGCTTGCCGCATACTATGGCAGTTTCTCAGGATTGACCATCAGTGCAGCAGATGCACATCCAGTTTCAAGAGAGTTAGACTTAAAGAAAAAGAAAATAGTGGAGAATCTCATCAGACATAGGCAACTTGCAGAGGTCACTGGGACAAAAATTGCATTTCAGGGCGATATTGACTTTGTTGGGGAAGCACCCACAGAGTCGGATCTAGCTAATACACTTGTCAGTATTGGTGAAGCAAACAACGAATATCTAGTATCTAACATCACCAGTACTGGAGACCCTGAACTTCAAGATGTTATTGTTGTGTTGGTGGAGCATTCATCAGATGAAACATCTGCACCATCATCTGCACCGAGTGACTGGGTTGAAGATTTTTCCATGAATCCAGATGGAAGCGAGCAAACGGTCGAGACAGAACCCCAGGAAGCAAGAACGTCTATCATCATTGTTAGTGTATGTGGCGTAGCTGCGCTTGTCATGTTAACTTTTGTCCTTTCGACCAGGAGCAAACCTCTTGAAGAGGAACCTCGAGTTGAGGAAGTTGCGGTAGATCCAGATTTAAAATCTCCCCGTGCACCCCTTACTCCTCTTCACATTCGTCCTAGCGACAATAATCGTACACCCCGTGCTTCTCATCATCGCAATCGTCCTAGCGACCCCGACTTTGAATCTGACTATGCTTCCCACAATGAAAACGAATCAGGATATTACCTCAATAACAATGAGGCCGATACAATTGTATCATCTGTAACAGATTGGAATGACTATGCAACTGTGGATTCATTAAAGTTGAAATACAGTATTGAGGCCGTTGCTGGCTCTAGGAGCAACGAAGACGCGGCAGTCGGAACCTGGTATGATTATTCACAGGGTGGAAGGAAGACAGCTGCCGAATTAAATAACCTTGGTACGCAAATACTTGAAGAGAATGACGAGGCCGTGTTGCCCGAAAATTGGAGTCGGACTGCTTCAGGACAGAATGTACAACCTCGTTTTTCTCTTGGAGCAACATCAGCATCTTCCACACGCAGAGAAGAAGAGTCAGATTCGGACAATTCCTCCACTTCTTCAACGGGTGATGGTGGCTTCCCAAGTCTCAATGGATCCTTTCCCACTTCAAGAGAATTTCAAACATGTGGCAATGACGGTGGTGCAGACGCAGTTTATGAGGCTCTGGACTCATCAGTTGAGGAGTCGACTAGGAGTAATTACTCAGCAAGGTATGACTGGAGCCACATTGGAACTGTGGATGATGGGCTGCCTCAACCTGAATGTGGTGATTGTATTCAGCAACCCTCGCATGAATCAACAGAAGAGTCAGTTCCTGGCATCTCGCCTGCTCAATCACAAGATACAAAAGATACAAGTACATCTCTTAATCGATTCATTTCAGATCTCGTCTGGTTAGAGAAGAAAATAACTGACGAAAACGATGCTGCTAAAGTCCGAGAAGCAGTTGAGCTTACAATGAAAGAGAGCGAGAATCAAGAGGGTGAGATCCAAGCTTCTGATTCTTATTCTTATCAGTGTGATTCGTTTTCTCCAAGAAGCACTAGTTCCATTGAAGAAGATGAAGACGCAACGACAATATCATCAAAACAGGGGTCTCAGTTTATGAATGTAGTGTGTCGAGATTGTTTTATCCCTCCAGGCGAAATCAATTTGGACATTGTCTCAACAGTAGATGGCCCAATGATTAATAGTGTTGAGGAGGAGTTGAATGGACATTTGGGCAGTGGTGATTTGATTATTGCAGTAGACGATGTCGATACTCGAGCATTGTCTGCCGGAGAGGTCATGACAATGCTATTATCAACATCAAGTTTGGAAAGAAAGTTAACAGTCCTCCAGTTTGGTGGTAGTGCAAGTGTGTGCTCAAGACATTCGTGAGAAGTCTTCATATGAAATGATGTATAATTCATGACAAAGGAATGTATGTTTATGTCAGCGCAATGTGTGGTAAAAGTTGCGCTTTTGTTGTTAGGAGTAAAATCAATACATGTTCTATCAAAATTCCCACGATTCTGACAAAAAACTGGTTACTTAAACGAACCTAGTAAGTTGTTGATTACTCACTTCATAGTCGTACAGTTGTTGAGAAGTATGAGTAGCCGGCTGTGCAATGAATTATCAATTTGATTGATGTGTGAGTGACAGGGAACTGTGTGGCTAAGATATTTCATCAAGAAGCTGCATGGTTTGTGGGATGGGAGGGCGGAGTACTTGAAAATCTATCATATCTTTTCCGGTATATTTTCATTTGAATTCATCCTGTGTTATTTTTAATTGTCCTTCACACACAAGTGAATTCACGGGCAAGTAAGTGCCTTTCTTTTCCACAAATACAAGCAGAGCAACAGTCGGGGCCATAATGATAGAGTTACCTCTTCCTGCTGGGAATTGGATTTTGTTGGATCCAATCTCCCTGGTATTTCTTCTTCCTTCTGCAATGGTACCTTCTGTATAACATATTACTCCTAGTGAATCATTGTCTACACTACAAACACGTGAAGTCACAGGCAAAAGCCTTTCTTTCCCACTATTACAAGCAGAGTAACAGGAGGGGCCATAAGGATCAATGCCTCTTCCTAGTTGGGAATTTGCATTATGCTGGATCCAATAACCCATTGTGTTTCTTTATCTGCATGCAGTACCTGATGCTGTCTTCTGTGTCTACAGGAGTGTCAAGGTGTTGAATAAGTTGCACAGTTAGTTGGTGTGGATTAGCTGGAGAATTCAGTGGAATAGGTTGGCTGTGGTGAGCATTGTAGTCGGCCAGTGTTGAGACAGCCGTAGTAGCTTGCATTTCAGATATCCATACCCGTCTAAAAGCGGCTGGAGCCTCATTAAGTCCCCCAAAGTCTATCTCTAACAAAGGCTGGTCAATAAATAGTAAGGTTGCTGGACCAGTCCATAGCAAGTTTTCACAGTCCCTCATAATATGCAGTTGCTGAGCGTTTGTCAGACCATCAGCTCCTCTGTAGTGGACTGTCTTGCAGCGGTAGGTCCATTGACGGTGCCAATTATCGTTAGTAAAAACAAATCAATTGTTAATGACTCCCTTCACAGCCATACATTTGTTAAGACGTGTGAGTGGTTGTGCAGCCAGCAATGCATTGATTTGATTGACAGACAAGTGACGGGGAACTGTTGCTAAGAGGATTTCACCGAGAAGTAATCTTCTGGCCTAACTGTAGATGAGTGTAGAAAAAATGGTAGTCAGTTGTAAATGATTTTCATTGCTTCGAGTCTCTGTTGGGTGTCTATGTAGTTGTTGGGGGTCGGTGATGTTGGCTGTGTTAATTAATTCAAGAACGTGCGGTGTGAGGTTCTCCAATTTTGCAAAAGTTGGAATGTGCCTGGCTCTAATTAAGGGTGTGGACCATACTCTTGGAGAAGCTGAATGTGACATCCGTCACCTCCTCTTGGACATCCGATCCAAGACCAAGTTCAACACATAGGAAGGACTCAGTGAAGTAGATATTCCTCCCCATCTCAGCACGTAAGTCTGGATTACCACGTAAATAGTCACGAGTCTTGCTATGTTTTGGATCATTGAGTGGTGACAAAGCTTTCATGATGCTTTTGGAACTGTTGCTGTTGGGTGCACGAGGACTAGAAAACACTTTGTTGGGGCCAAAGTGGACTTTCTGATGTGGATGTAAATCTGAGTTAACACTGCCTGTGTCCTCATTATACCCCTGATAATTACCTTGATTCATGTTTGGAGGTTGTTTGTGTCCATTCTCAATAGAAGTCAATTTATGAAGAAGAGAGGTCAACCGAAGGATTCAAGATGCTTGGGGGGTTCAAGACGTTCCATAATTGCCTTTTGATGTAAGTCCATCTTTTTCTTGTGGAGCATTGAGGTGTCCTGGTAGATCATCTCTTTCAATTCTTCTTTCATTTGTAAGTCCCACTCTTGGAGGATTGCCTCCATTTCAGCTTTTCTGACAAAATGATGAGTGTATGATAGGTTGAAAAGACCGATTTTGGCAAGATGTGCATTGACTCATTCACTAATGTCTCAACTGATTTGGATGGGGCTAGAGAACCATTTGAGGATGCCATTAGGGTATCACTCTCAATATTTAAATCACCATTGCTGCCAAGTTGGGGTGATCCGAGTTATTGATATTGATGGGAGGGGACATACCTTTTAACACATTAAAACAGCACCACGCTCAGTTTGACAACTGTAGTGTCTCGTGGAGGGAAAATCCCACGCTAGCACAATGGAAACAAAAACAGTGAAAAAAGTACAAGAAGGCGACCCTTCCAGCGAATGCATCGCTAAATAAGCTAGAAAGCATCTGGGTCGTCTGGGAGGTTAAGATTGATTGGTCCACACACTTCAACTACAATGAACTTATTGAATACTAACAAGAGTTTGGTAATTGCAATTTTCCAATTGACTATTTAGAAAATGAAAAAAATGGGACAGTGGGTTCACTCTCAGCAAGATGCTAGCAACAATGGAAAGATTACAAGATCGGCTTGAGAAATTGAATGCTATTAACTATGTTTGATTGTTAGGTATGTGTCTAAGCAATCTTCATGTATTGACCAGCATAATAAAGTTAAAACTAGTTGCAATGTAGCTGATTAAATCGGATTGCTGAAAACAAAAAGACGCATCATTTTTTGCTTTATATTGATCAAATATGGACAGTTTGCCAACAGCAACATTGTGGTGCTCATACAAGATACGGGGTTTGATTGAAGATTGCAAATGATTGCGTCAGATGGCTGAACCCAAGCCTTCATCTTTGAATCAAAATACATTAGGGAATTGTTAACTTAGATTAGTTGTGTTTATTCAATTTTGTTTGAGCAACCATCATCAGTACTTCCAGATAGCTGCATAGAATTTTAACCGGAATCCACCCAAATAAGGACATGCTGAAATATTGTTTAAGATTGTAACGTTGCCCATGATAGAGTTTTTGGGTGCCCCAAGAGCGCTAACTAAGAATTTGCGCATTTGCCTTAGATATGGCCTTGACAGGAATGAATGGAGACACTCCTGATGTTCTTTTGCTTCAATCACATCTGAAAATAAAAAGAAGTGATAATGAACATTGGTTTAAGGTTTGGGCAAACATTTATTTCTCTTTTCAAACAATTCAAATTGATGCAAAATTACCATTTCAAGTTCTTTTCAAAGCAGATCTATTGATCAACAATCACTTTTCAACAGATCCATCATCCACCAGATAAATTATTTATCTATTGATTCAAGTTCAAAGATATTCAAAAAACGAATGTAATTATAACCATCTTCTCAACAATACAACTTGTTTGGAAACTGAGTCCCAAATGGCATAGTACCCTCCCAACATGGTTGGCAATTTCTAAACACCCCTGAAACCTTTAGCAGTGTATAGCTCCAATAATTTATACAGTGCATATACCCAGTTGGTATAGCAATGCATAGGCAATTCAAAGGTGGTCTAGAGGGTTAATTCTTGGAGATATCATCACAGAGTGTTGGGGGTTGACTGGGTGAGCCCCCCAATGAGAGCCGGCAATCTTAGTGCCCGTGAAACCTTAAACAGTACATTATCACAAATCAGTTGGGCTACAGCATGATTGCTTTAGTGGATGCTGCTTTTGTTAGCCACCATGCTACTACACTATGAGAACTCATAGTGTAGCGGTACAGCAGCTAACAAATAAACGAGTAGTTCCAGGCGGGTCATGGGTTTGATTCCCATGGCAGGTTCTGTCACAGCCACAGCCGCATACACTACAGAGAGTGCTCTACAGACCTGTCAACTCTGGGTGATTCCTATAAGTCAAAAGATAAATCATGGCACCAAAAGACCGGTGCCTCAAGTGTACAGAACATCTGCTTGAAACTTCACTTTTATTGTTAGCCGCTCATATCAATAAAAGCAGCCAAAATGTAGTGGTATAGCAGCTAACAGCTAACAATACCTCCTAAGATCACTCCCTTCTGTAATACGTGGACTGTCTTGTCACTTCTTTCAGAGTGACTAAATCACCAGAACTGGTGCCAGGTTTCCTCTGTTCCAAGGATCCAGTGTATTTTCAGCATCATTCCTGGTATCAGAGTTTTCAGGAGAAAATTTTTGATGATATCATTATCATCTGTTATTTTATTCACACAGCCCTAACATCTCATTTGATAGACTACTAACTGAGCAAAACTTCAATATTTGTGTCGGAACTGCAAATAGAACAGAGAAGGTGGTTAGATAAAAGGCAAGAGATAATTAACAGAAGAGTCAGTTCCTGGCATATTGCCAGCTCAATCACAAGATATGAAAGATACAAGTACATCTCTGAATCGATTCATTTCAGATCTTGTCTGGTTAGAGAAGATTACACTGGTGACCCCGACAAGCGAAGAAGTGTATCTGGGTACATCTCATACGTCAAAGGCGTCCCGGTATGCTGGAGGTCGAAATCTCAGCGGAGCATAACTCTCAGTAGCAGCAAAGCAGAATGGATTGCGTTATCGGAAGCGACGA
>JALLAY010001423.1:0-10506 GCA_036939635.1 Cyclotella baltica | reverse complement strand
ACAGGTTATTTTGTGATCGAGATACACTCAGAGCGGCGCTAATTTGTTAAGAAAATCTAGATTGGCCTCTAGAGCGGCTTAATTTGTGAGTGAATTAATGTTTGAACCATGGTACCTTGACAATTTTCTGACTGTGTGTACAGTACCATTGTCTGGTGGATCTGATATCTTGATTCATGAATAAATTCCCTCCTCCTCTTCTCCTTGACTATCAGCTGCCACCACCATCTTCAACAAACTTTATAACGGAGTTGGAATCTTCTTTTTCTAGCTTAGTGTCATTCACAGTATTCTGGTACCAAATAACTTGTCGGTGTCTCTCTAATCTCGAACATCTAATTGGAGCATGGTCCTTCGATATTGGTTGGAAGCCAAACTGATTTGGTGGTCGCAATTAGCTTCAGAGGATTCAACTTGTTCCAGAGGGATACAAAATAGGGGGCCAAGAATTTTATCTTCAAGATGCAGACTTAATTTGGTTCTACTGGTCTGCATGGATTGATGGACTTTGTTCTAATTTAGGAGAGTGGACTTATTTTTAGAGAAGACCAATTTCGAGTTACCTCTATTTTAGTTTCTTTGGAGCAAAAGTTAGTCAGTTTTTGGACAGGTCAAGTCTGTTGTGCTTCCACAAGAAATATAGACATGGGTCAGCCAGGGAACAAGCATACTGCAAGATGGTAATCAAAGCAGTTAATAGCTTGCTTGGTCTCATAAATTGGATGCAGTAGCAGAAATGTGACTTCAGATCTGTTGCCTAGAACTCTTCCATCTCATCAGGCACCTTTGCATTTATAATGTCATTATTGGTAGTATTAGTTTCCAGAGTCCTTTGTTTTCTCCATAACAATCCTCAACTGTGATGTCAGAAGCTTGACTCTGTAATTGTATGTCTCAGCTCAGCACTTTTCTTGTATCAAACACATCATGTGGTAGAGAAGATGTGGCATGTTGGTTTGACCTTCTTGCCAATCTACCCATTCTCACTCGGGACCTAAGTACTCCCATGTCTCTGCTAGCTACGTAGGGATAGTTAAATGGTGATACAGGGTAGATTATGGAACTATCATGAGTCAGACATCAACACAGAGATAGCTTTTCCTTAAAAGTAGTGTGACTAGAATTAGCTTAGCTGATGCTGGACTGCTCCTATCAAGACCAACTGACAGTTGATTGAGTCCCACATCATTAGTCTATATTGGAAGTATGTGGGCTCAAAATCCTCTGGACACATTTTTAAGTCATGGACCATGTTATATTGTGAAGAATACCTTATGCAACACACTGGCTGGACCTTCTGTTTCTGTATCTACTTGTTTGGACTCAAGTCCTAAGTAAACTGGTTCCTCCGCTAGCTACACACTGATATATGATGGCACAGAATAAATTATGGTATTGATGTTAGCCCTACTCGACCGCAGGGAAACTTCCCCTTTATAGCGAGACTATAATTTGATTAGCTGATGCTGGGTGGGTCCTGTCAACTAACTGGCAGTGTTGATGATATGAACAACTGAGACGACTGAAGAATGTCACAGAAAGGATCCAACAATTCTAACAGATGTTGAAGGTGTTTTGTTTTCTTGGGTTTTGGTGATGGATGTATGGTGATACGGAATAGATTATAGGACAGTCATCAGTCGAGGACCCACACAGGGAAAGCTTTCCCTTAACGCAGCAGTGAGACTCGATTTTGTTTAGCTGATGCTGGGCCTCTTCTGTCAACACCAACCGGCAGCGTTGATGATATTTATGTGAATAGTTTTCCTGGGTTTTTGGATCTTCTGGTTCTGGTTAATATCTCAGTAATTGAAGTGCATGCTCACATGATATCAACATAAGACACTTCATTAAAATTATTTAAGCGTGTGGAACATATGTATGGAGGTGAGAGTGAATACAGGAACAGGTCAGGTCCTAACTTTGTCTACCTTGCCTCAAACGACTACTTCTACCCTAGAGTGAAAAGTGACTGCTGCAATAGTTACTACATGATTCCTCTATGAAATATACAATACAGTCTGCTTGCCCAAATAAAACATAGATTTAAATCGATTTGTCGTCTATTGAAAGTGTCTGCCCTTTCTTACTGCCTGACTTGGACTTCATGCCACTCTTGCTTGTACTGACGCTGACAGACTCATTGCTTCCTGGAGGAAACTTGTTCTTGCCTTTCTTCTTTGAGCCAAAGAACCCTTTGAATAGACTCTTTTTCTTTTTTGTTGTTGTGGTGTTATATGTGTCGTTGCTTGGGGATGTTTGTTTTGACTTTTGATTCATTCCGGAAGTGGGTGATTTATTTGTGTCGGCATAATCAACACTATTGGGTGACTTGACCATAGTTGGATCAGACAACACCGACACTGGAGTTTCGGGGGATATATGGCGTCTTTCCCCAGTAGTTGATGGGATCTCACTGTTATTGGACCCATCATTCTTGGAAAGGCCGGGTGAATTTCTCAGGCTCATTGGCAGATCTGCAGAATCTCCACTAGAATCAGCATTGGCCTTGATAAGTGCCTTGGTCTCCAGCAGCTCAAGAAGCACAGCCTCACGGCCTTCATAAGCTCGCATAATGGTTGATACTCGATCAATTTGTCCGGCGACGGATGTTTTGCCATACACATAGTTGAGAAGTTCAGACACTTGTGCAATAATAGCGGGAGAAGTTCCATCAAGCGAGTCACCGGATACATAGGATGAGCCTTCGGAATACGACCCTTCGTCATCTGGAACATCTCGTGACGAAGTATCTTCATGCCGAGCCTCGGATGGAATATCTTTTCGGTCATCAACTGCTGCACCACCACCCCAAGGATCCGACATGGCCGGTGGCCACCCGTCAAAACCATCATTTTGTTTGTTATGTGAAACATTTTCCTTGGCTGATTCAGTCTCCAGCCGTTTCTTTGCCGATTCAATAGCCGCCAAATTAGCTCTGGTAGGATCATTCAACGGGGAAGCTCCATCGTCTCCTTCACCTTCTTCGTGAATCTTCTCCATTCCACTCATGGTCGGCTTGACTAACGGCTCGCCACTCGCTGTCCTCGGTCTATCGCTTCTATCAGCGTTTCCAGCCCCTCCATCTTTACTATACCTAGCACTCAACTTGTTAATCAAATGCCGTTCCCTCCCTCTATACTTGGCCATTAACTTACTCAACAGCCGGACCTTTTCGGGTTCATTCTCCTGAAGCAAAGCACAAACCGCATGCTCGTAAAACTTGTAGGGATCTCGCAGAGCCGTTTCCTCCCTCGTCAAACCAGCATCAGGTACAAATCCCTCCCCATGAATCTCAACCAACTTTGCAAGTTCGGGGTCCTGAACCTCCGTTTCATGGGCGGCGGCGTCCCGCCCAGAGGACACGGCGTATTCGTGCCTGGCCCGTTCGACTAGGAGAGAGGGTCCACCGAGGGATTCCATGACGGAAACGTCGGCCGCGTAATCGACGCGATCGTCGTATTCCAGTTCTTTGACGGGGAGGACTGCGGAGGCAATGGCGGATTCTTCCATGTTGTCGTCGACGAGTTGCTGTGTTGGTTTCGACGGTTCTGGTGCAACGTGATCGTCGTATTCTGGTTGAGGTGAGCCTCTGGATCCAGACTTACTCGAGGCTTTTGTAATATTGTATCGATCCTCTCCGTCATTTTCAGCGTCATCTCCTCTATTACTCGACCTGGATTTAGTCTTGCTCAGTGCAATCTTGGCCTCTTTCTTATCACTACTGTGACTACGTTGTTTCTCCAAACTCCTACTCCGCGACTTTGTAACGGGTGCATACGACTCTTCGTCATTTTTGGGCCCCTCATCCTCGGTATACATGGTCCCATCATCGACTGCCGAAGTATCATCCGCTTGATTCTTCTGCCCTCCCTCTTCATACGTGGCATACGTTCCATCATCGACGGTAAACTCATCGTCTTCATTATAAACCTCCTCCTTCTTTTTACTCTTGATCTCATCCTTCTTCTTTCTCTCACCAGCACTACACATTCCACCGGCATCCCTACCAATCACAGAGGTACACAACGTATCAATCAACATATCCAAAAAACTAGTATTTTCAATAGGATCCTGCTTCCGCTTCCCCTTTTTCGTCGGTTCCTTCTGCCTCCGCTTTTTACGATCATACTCCGCCTGCTGCTGTATCCTCCTCTGCTCTTCTCGGTAATACTTGTCATCGTAGGTGTCCATGGTGTATTGACTTTGGCTTTCGAGGGTGTACGTGTCGTCGCCTACGCTGGGATCATCCCGCCGAGTGACGTTTCGTTCATTTTTTCGTTCTTGTCGAATGTCGGAGCTTTCATCAATCCACTTTACAGAATTGGAGTTCGAACCGACTCCCCCAAGGGCTCCGGGGGACAACGGTTCTTTCTCAGACTTGTCCTTGGCCGGTCGTCGAAACAATAAATCGACTCTTTCCGCATCAGCTTCAATTATAAACTCCATAATCTCGTCAAAAGTCAGACGACTCATGGTTTTATCGTTAATGCTGAGGAGTTCATCGCCCACCTCGAGTTTTTGGGAGAGAGCCGCTGCACCGGTGCGGGGCAGGTCGCAGATTCGCACGCCGCGTTGTTGCGATGGGTTATGCGGGTCGGCCATGGGTTCGAATACTATTCCCATGGGTTTTCGGAGGGTCAGTCGGATCAAACCCGTGTTGCTAATGGAATTGGATCGCTGGGGAGGATCTTGGGGGGTAGAAGCGGGATAGGTGCCCATGGCGGGCGAGGGGGGAGGCATGCCGCTGCTGTAGTATGTGTTGGGGTAGTAGCCCGAGGCGCCCCATTGTGGTTGGTGCATGCCCATGGCGGGAGATTGAGATCGAATGTCTGGGTGTGGTGGTGGGGCGTTTTGGTACATCATTGGCTTTTTGTTTGTGTTTATGCACCAACTGTTTGCTCTACAGTTAGTTGCTGATGGGTGCTAGCTGTATTTGTGGGGTTGTGAAAAGAAATATAAGAGAAGCATTGAGAGAATGTGAGCAATGAGGTTTAAGTGAAGGTGCTGTCAAGATAACAATACTTCAAGAGACAGTCATGAACAAGATCAGAGAAGTTAACAACAGCAAACACAGAAAAAATTGCAGCTAAATGAATCCAGAAAGAAAACATGACATCCCAAGACCTCTAATAAACAAACGGGAGCCCCTCCCCCCAATATTTGATTAATTCTGGTGATTCGTTCTGAATCCAGCATTAAATTCATTCAATATGTCACAATTCTTCTCGATCGTGGAGTATATCAAATGAGAAAGCAGTTGGCAAAACAAAGGCATCGATGGAACTGCATTAATTAAATAATCAACTCTAATCTTCAGAGAAAACAGTGAATCATGTGAGCAGAGAAATGAAATCATGAATATATCAGCACAAATGAACAATTGAGAAATGATGCCTGCATACTCCCCATTTATCAATCGGACCAGCGCACACGAAATACATTTTTTAGTGAAAAGAAACAAAACTCGTGCTCATTCCAAATGCGAACATAAAAACACTGGCTCTTACGCAACGATTCCTCACGACAAAAACACCGAATATTAAATCCATGCTAGCGCACAAGTAAGCTCGTTCCCCCTCTCACCGTGCGGTGCATAAAAGCCAAACATTCGCAAACCATCGTCAATCAACCACTCTAGGCACAAGACGTGCAACAAATATATTCTCACCCGTCACCTTCTCTCACCTTCAATAACCCACTCTGTTAAAAGGAACACTATGCTCAAAGAAACAATCCGTCGCACTTTCGTTGCGTTTAGCAGGCAATTAACTTCGTTCTGTCATAACCACTACTAACGCCCAAAAACGTCATGTAATCAAAAGGGGGCCATCAACGCATGCCAATAAACGGCTATCAAGTCCTGTATCTGATCAAAATCACTTCACCATTGGAAGAAGACGACGACCCGACGGCGTTCAATTCGGACGCTTATTGGATTAAAATCGGACCATTGGCTGCCTTCGTGCGTTGCTCCACCGAATGGTGGTTCGTGTACAAGTCTCGGATGCATGCCCAACTGACGATTTAAAATCAAACGAAATCTCGGCGGCATTGGAGGTCGCTCAATTCGTGTAGGGGCACATTTGATTTTAGAGTGTATTAGTTCCGTTGTTAAGGGAGAAGTGTGTCTTGGGGAAATGTCCGTTGATTTTTGACGGTTGGGATTTGGGTCTGATGCGACTGAGTTTTTTGGGGGACTTGTGTAGGGTAGGTAGATAGTAAATAAGAAGTAGGTAGTGAAGTGCCTACTTCGTTTTATCTACTGATTTGATTTACTCCTCTTCATTCCGATCCTTCTTTTACTAAAGCTGTTCATGTGGTGGTTAGTATCATCAACATAATGCTGAAGAAATGAGTTAAAATTTAGTGGTGGTCTTTGTTATTGTTCAATTGTTTACATGACAGAACCCGAACCTCCTCGTACAGATGAAATCATCAACTGAGGGGTCAGATCTGAAAAGAGGAGGGTATCATTGGTTGACAATTGGATAAAACTAAAAAGTGAATGCTGTGGTTCAAATTTGTTCAACAAACAACCTTCATTGGCCCTACCATACATATGGAAAGCAAATGTGGTTAGCTTCAAAAAATGCGTTTAATTACCAAATTGAATTCATAAGTCAAAACTTCTGTTGCCCCTCTGTTTGTAACTACCACAACGAAGATGTTTATCGCATCACCATCTGCAGGGACAGAGCCAGGACAGAGATGTTCAACATCACAGTCTGTAAACTTAATGACTGACTTGACCTACACCACGCACCCAGCCTTCGGCTGCTACTATGTGATGTGAATATCTCCGGGCACGCAACACCAAGCTCGTGACACAGAGTATCCCATATGGCTCTGTTTTCTATGCCTTTGCACAGACCATGACATACTTGGCTGGAATTGTTTTCTTTAAGGTTGTAAATCAACCATTCTGGTCCACGAAATGCAAGCATACCTTTCCATCACTCTGTCTTTCATTGGTGTCTTTGACTTGGCAAAGGGTCTTGTCAACTTTCTCTTTCACATCACACATCCTCAGTGGACCTTTCCTAACAGTGTTCTCTACCATACCATTGACCATTGATGGTAGGATGGTTTCTGACCATAAAGCCACCATACATGAAAATGACCCAGCTGCTCTCTGTCGACTCCAAAATGTCCCTTCCACGTTTTCAGTACTTATTTGGGGGTGATGATTTTGAGGAACTGGGAATGGGTTCTACGGCAGTCAGATTTGTACTGGGTCAATACTGTAACAGCATAGAGCAGTCATAATATCTTGGGCATGGCCTGAATATAATCTGACTGTTGATGGATGGCTAGAATTTGAGCAAGATCAGACACTCAATATTCTCAGGGAATCTTTCTTTGAGTCTATAAAAAATGGTTGGATCGTCTAAATCCTGTTTCAAGGATGCCACCTTCCCTTTGATCTTGTCTTCTTCTTTTTGATTCTGGCGGCTCTCGTGACACTTTTTACAGGTTGCTTAGCTCCATCTTTGTCCTGACACTTGCTTCCAAGACAGTATGGTGAATCCCCTGCAGATGCATGTTAAGGGAATAAATAAAGCAACATTGATTCTCAACAACACAATAGCATAAGGTTAAAAAAATTAATACTTACTAAATGTGTTTGTCTTCTGTCTTCTCCTCTTCTTAGATGATGGTCTCAAGTTTAATAGAGATAAATCATCTTTGTAAGCTCTGCCTGTTTGGTCATCTGACAAATCTGCTAAATATGATTATGATGACATGGCATAAAAAAGGGTCTGCATCTTGTGGATAAGTAGAGAATTGGTAATGGTCCATATGAATGAAATACTCACGTTCTACTTGCTTTTGCAGCTTTCTGAGATCAGCTACAGTAGAATTTGAATTTAAATCACTTTGGGAGCGTGATGCATTTGTAGATGTAGGATTTGTTTCAACAGGGTGAATCCTTACGCCCTGAACAATGCTATATGATAAGCAGAAGACTCACTGCTCTTCTCTTGTGCTTTGGTGCCAACAGCAGCAGTTGTTGTGCCATCTGCAGTCTTGGGAGTATTTGAAACATTGTCTTGGGATTCTTGTGTGAGTCCCATCGTATTTAGAAAGCTTACCGTGAAAGTGTCGAGTAAGGGACACTAGCCTTGTTCGAAGAGTTTCGGCTTTCTATGATGGGCATACATATGTTAGTAAATATTGGTCACTGTGTAAGATTTGTGTAACAGTAATGAGGATATCACTCGCGGGAGGCAGCGCCTCTTGTTCTCGTTTCGGTATATGATCAACTAGTGACATGGGGATTAAATGAAATACTTTCTCCTGGTCAAGTTCTGTTTCCAACTTAGCTCATATTTGATTTGCCGTGAACCTTGTAACATTGAGACATTTGATGCGAATTCCCAATGCCTTTAATGTTTCATGACATGCTGTGGTTTCCGAGGCTGTTTTCTTATCTCCTTCACTTTTTGTTCCATCATTTGTTTGTAACCTCGTATCTTTATTATTTTAGCAGGATAATTGTCTCAACAATATGACTTGAAATTGTCATCATCAAAATCACTGTCATGGTCAACAGCGTAGTTATCTTCATCAGTCTTTGTGTGGGTCCTCTTGTCATGGGAAATTGGTTCTTGAATGTTCTCTTTGTGGCTAGAAATCGTCTTGTTCCTGGTGAGGGGTTAGAAGTGACAGTGAAGAAGATCAAGTATGTCGCTATTATCCCACAATTTGTCATCAGAGGGCTTCTTGGTTGTTCAAATGGTCATTCTCCCATAGCTGACACATGTTGAGTGTTGATAAAGCACATTGGATAATATTGCAAGCCAGGGCATAGTATGTTCGGAAAAAGGAAAAATAGTTCCTTTTCCAATATCCCAAAATGCTTTGGAAGTAGAGTCTGGTATTAGGCCATACTTCAAGTCAAACTTGGTCAGGTCTGGAGGGGAACAATTTTTGAAGCAATGTGACCAATCCAATTCAAATGGAATGATTTCACTAAGTAAATGTAACTTACATTGTTGGGTTGGACTACCAGGGGGCAACTGTAGAGAAAACAACGAAAGCAATGGTAGTTCAGGGGTGTGTTGTTGGTTTTCTTTTTCTCCTCATTGCATTCATTGGTTGCATCTGATCTTTCTTCTGTGGATTCTTTGTTCATCTCAGGAGTTAACTGGCTGGGGTTACTGCCGTTCACTTTCATTGTAACAAGTTAAACAAATGGGAAGACAACACAGTGGTGGGTGGAAATAGAGTATGTTACAGCATTATTAGAGGAACATTTAAAATGAGTCGTTGCTAAACTTTGTATTGACCTTTTAAAAATGTGTCAAACTTTGATGGATCGTTTGATGGGTGGCACCAATTTAGTCAGGTTTAATGGTGCATAGAGGGTATGTGGTGCTAGGTAAATTATGTAAAGAAACATCATGCTACTTTTCAGGCATGTTAAAAGCCAAAAACGGTATCATTACATTGCTCGGGTCACATGGGTGTGAAAGGGTCAACAGGAGAACAGGAATTATTACATTGGAATGTAGTGCACTTGCATTTATTTTGTGAATTATGACACAAGAACGATATTCAGAAGGAAATGTAGAAGTGTATCATAGGGGATTAATGTTGTACAACCATGACAATAGCTTGACCATGTCTCAATGAGGTGTAAAATCACTCTATCATGAACTATTAGGAATAAATGTATTTGACATCAAAATTTTGTACAACTTTGGATGTTAAGATATGTACTAGAGTTATAGTATGATATGATATGTTACCATGTATATACCAAGACTTAGGACCCATGTTTTTGGGATTATATGTTGCATTTCAGTTGGCTTTTTGATGAATGATATGAAATATGAATATGAAGGTTAATGAAGTTGATTTGGTCATGGTCATGTATTATGAATGGGATGGTGAATATGCTTCCGTCTTGTATCTCAATGTGTCAGCTGCATCTCCTTGTTAATGTCAATCAAAGCCTGCTCAAATCTGGAATATTTCTTGAGAACACCATTGGATATTGTGCATCATTTGTCTGTGGTGGAAAAGAATGTTGGTTATAGAAGGTAGGAGGATGATGCTGTTTGGTTGGGATGTAGTATTCTCACTTCCATAACACCCACTCCGAGGTGACTAAGTTGACACCATCCTCTTTCATGTCAACTGAGAGAAGATTTTTGAATGATGCCAACAAACATATTTGCGCCACTATCAACATTCTTGAGTTGCCTTAGTATGGGCTATCATGACCTCTTGATATGGTGTAGATACCACGAAGATAACGAAGTCAATGATTACGTGGTTCGATAACTAATTTAACTCAAATAATGTGCATTAGATTAATTGTGAGCCTATCACTTGTATTCATTCAATCAAATAGCATGTAATGAGAACACTGATATAGAAATCTATTCTGTACAACAACATGAGAAGCGAACCGTAGGTGTCAAGATAGATGTCATAAATAAATGCTCAGATAAAATAATTCAAATTCAAAGTCAATCTTATCCAACCTCGACACTC